>CM068367.1:754215518-754376815 GCA_034769895.1 Magicicada septendecula | reverse complement strand
TCCTATGTTGCACTCTCTACATAAATTATAACTTGTTCATACTGCACTAAATATTATATAAATGATAAGATATCGTTCAATTCAGAAATGATTATTATGATTGTTTATTTCTTGACAACAAAGTTCTTCCTTTACGGAGATACAAAAGTCGATCGTATTATAAGTAATCGATTATAGATCGGATTCAGGGTTATATATTATTTTAATTATCATGGTATTTCTTTAAACACAGGGAGTGAAGGTTCTTTCAACTATTAGTAAGGTCAGAAAATGCATAAATAGGATTACAAGGTATCACAATATAGTACTAATTTCTTATTAAATATTATTTAAAATAAGTGGAGTTTTACCGTCCGCTGGACATCGTTACTTGGTAAGGCCGTGTACAGCTAACCTCGTCGCAGTGTTTGGTCAATATCGGAATGCAGATGAATTAATCCTCGCCAGTCTTCACTCCAAGTTCGAAATAAAAGTTGAATTCTGGGTCCTGGGATGATGCAGAAATGCCGCTCCTTTTGTTCACCAATGTCCGAGTTTTGTGGTTACGGGGTTCAACGTATTTCGTGTCCAACTACGCTTTTTCTATTGAATTGTGGAAGATGACGTTCAAGTATAATTTGGTGTTTTGTTCTCGTTCTTTATAATACTGGATTATATAACTCTATCCAGGTAGTTATTTCTATGCATAGGATTATTAATTAAGTTAATGATTACACATTATATTGAGTTTTATTGGTAGAGTTCTTCCTTTAGATTTTCGTCACTTTTGATGTATAGGTTTATTATTATTCGGTTATATAAGACTGTTGAATGTCAGTGAACCATATTGTTGTTATTTATTACTTCATTTTGTTCACAATTGTATTGATTTATTTTAATTTGATCAATTCTTTTCTGAGTGCATTAAACTAATCCGTCTTCGTTCATGGATAATAATTCAATAATCGAATCAACAAATTTTATATCTCTCGTCGTCCTTGACAACCATCCTGTCTCCTCTTATTGGATATGATATATAATACTATAACCATTATCATACAATGTTCTTACACTCATTAAAATAATCCTTTACTAAATTTACATTATATCTTATACTTTTACATATTGTTTGTTACTAAATGTTATACATTTTGCTGTCGTTTCCTCTTAATCTACTTACTCTAACAGGTATTATTTTCCTGTTACAAATATTACCTTTCGGTATCATTGCACTATTGCATTTTGATATTTTATTTAAATTGAATTTATTTATCTGCTATCAGGAATTATTATTAACTTCTCCTAACTCATTATATTCTATTTAGTATTTTTTACAAATTTCTTTACCTAACCTTTCTGACCTGACTTACTATACAATGTTACTGGTTTTAGGCCTATCATTACATTTTTATCTACTTCTGATTTTAATTTGTTACTACTTGCATTATTGTAGAATCCTTCATTTGTTTTATTATATGATTACACTAAACCCTTTTGTATCTCATTAACAATTATAGCCTTTCTGGCCAAGTTTACAATTATAATCTGCATACTAACTAAGTACATGTATACAAACATTTAACTATATAAAGTTTAACAACAGCTCTATAATGATATATTGATAACACAAAACATGAAATTAATATAGTTAATTGATATTCTTTTAAAAGAATTACTCCACTTGCTACATACAAAAAACAACATAACTATCATGATAATAATACAACGTAATAACAGGTACATTTTTATGAAATAAATCATGCATTAATTAATCATTCTCCTCTCATTTAAATCATCAATTATTATAAAACTGTCTAAGTTAGTTTTTACATTATTTGTCATTGTCCTATCGTTTATACCTTTTCACTGAACACTGAAGTTTGTATTTATTAACATTATTAATTTTTTCTTTCTACCTTGTATTCTTATTGTGGGATGATTCATTTATTCTATAATGGGTTGTGTTTCTGACCTTTTACTAGTATGGATAATTATTATTTTTATTTTTATTTTAAAACTTATAAACTTATTTATGTAATGTAGGGGACCATATTTTCGTTACGTTACAATAAATATATATAACCCACACAACAAAGATAATACAACAACTAACGGTGTATACAAAATTGAATGCCAAGATTGCAATAAATGTTACATAGGACAAACAAAAAAACAGCTGAAAAAACGTTATTTGAACATCTAAATGCATACAAAAAAACCAGAAATATACATTTATTGTATTTTGTTTATTCTGATTTTAACATGTAATTGGTCTTAAAACAAATGGTTCTCAAATAGTAAACCTTGCTAATAAGTAGTTAAGAAATGTGTGTGATAAAAAATTCAGTAAAATCTTCTGTGTTATTAAAATAGAGCTATTGAAATAAACTTACTAAATAAATTAATGTAGTTCACAAACTTAATGTTGATTAAATTGTTTAAATTATTTTCTGTATATTATATTATATTTCTGTCAACGTTCTCAATTTCTATCTCAAGGTATTAACACAGCCATAAGATAATTCATCAGCAGTTTGGAAAAAATAAACATTTATTTGCCCCACACAAATGTTAGGAATGTAAAACTAACTTTAGTTAAGAATAATTAATATTCATGATTATAAAATCTTTCTTAAAAATGTGATAGAATGTGATGTTTTTAGTTATTCATATGTTAAATGTTTTATAAAATAGCATGAAGTAGATGGCATAAACATAACTGCTGTTGAATATGTTGATGTAATTAGTGCTTCCCATGTAGAATATATGATGTGTTTCTTTATGGTTTTGAGTTTACAAAAACAGTCTCTTTAAAGATCAGCAATACTTTGGCAGTGTTGTGCCAAAATACTGTATGTCGTCATGTAGTGTGGTGACATAAACCAACCAAAAACAGGTTAGAGACATTCCATGGGTATTGAAGAATACAGGTGTAGTATTACAACAGAACTTTTATTGTACCTGTTTTACTAATAGGTAAAGAAAATTTTGATTCACTAATAGCAGAATCAAAATATATTGGTCATTTAATTTTCTTAATTATATAATACCTGCCCGAATAGAATTCAGTCAAAAAGAGTGTGCATGGTACATTTAATTTAGAACTATTCAACTTGAGTAATAAAAATTTATGTTAGTGTATCTTTTATTTAAATGAAAATTCTGAAGTCATAGTTTTTGAACAACTAACATGTGTTATTAGAATGTGTACTCAGTTCTCACATTGGTAGCATTGTAGTGTGTACTTTTCCCAGATAAATTGTTTATCATGTGTAGATGTGTTCTTGATCACTTTCAGCTTCTCACAAATTCCTGAATTCCTAACTATATTTTTTATGTAGTACAGCTACTATAGATATTATACGTCTATGGTTACAATTTACTCTACTTCTTACTTTTTAGAAATCCATGTTTTGAAGACTTCATTTATATTACTGTTACGGTGCATATTGTTAACCTTCCAGAAAATTATTATGCATGTCATGCTCGGCATGCATGCTGCAGATTGCTGACCCCTGCTATAAGCCATTGGATGCAGTGGCTTCTAAGAAGTACTGTTCATCTAATATTTTGTATTTACGACTTTGGAAAACTTATGTAGATGCATCAAATTTGTTTCATTTCTATTTACACATAATGTTTTGACAAAACTTCCATCAGAATAGAGACCATTTTCAAGGACTGCTACCAGTGTACGCTCACAAAATATATCTAAATATTTTAAAAATAAAAGATTTTCAAATATTGTAGGTATTCCTTTGCAGCAGTGTTGTTTTTGCATGCATAACTAAAAATTCTATACTGTGATTTTTAATTAACTTCTGCTAGTTTAGTGTTTCCAAAAGTTTGGTGATTTATTACAGTAATCTCATCCGTAGCATACATTAACAGGGTGTTATGTAACGTGAATATCATTGTAAGTTGTCATTATATTGTTCACATCTAATTATTTGTTATTTACTTAATGACCCCCCCCACACACACACACACACACGTCTTTTTTTTTTGTTAGACCCTTTCTTGTGTCTCAGCTTGTGTATTTCATCCATTCCCAATTGGTCTGATAATTTAAACACCAAATAAGGGAAACATCTTGCAGTGGTTAGAGGTGGAAAAATATCTGTTAGTATGTATGTAAATGTTTGTATGGATTAGTGAAGTGATAACATGAATCAATAGGCAGAACATCATACATTTTTTGTATGCATTATAGTCTACATTTCATGGAGTAACATGACAGATGTGACACAGTCTATTTTATATAACTACATGTCATACTATTTGGTTTTATTTAATGTAGAATCAAATGGGTTAATGTGTAATTTAATTTGAGATTGATGGGTTTCTTTAAACTATTCATAGTAGAATGGTTGTGTATGTTTTTAGCTCCCTGACTCTGCAAATATTGGAGATGAAGTCCCTACAGCTGTAGAGACAGCGAGTGTAGAAGAAGCATCAGGAAGATCTTCAGAAACTTCAGCATCGTTTTCACTTGTATCACTAGATGAAGATTCATTTGAGGTGACTTCTTTTTACTTTATCAAAGTCATAGATACTTATTTTGTTACTTAACAATAAATGATAAATATTTTTGTTAATGTCTCGTAAATATATTTTTATTTGGAATAAATTAAACAGGAAGCAGCAACACTAATATAAGAAAGTGATAAACAATTACTAAGCTAAACAAAATTACTCAAGACAAAACATAAAATGTTGAACTGTAGGGAACACACTCACGGTTGAACTGGAGACAAATAATGTAATTTAAAATAATAATTTTAAATTAAGACAAATAATGTAAGAGTTTGTTTAAATATGTATGCAGTTGATAATGCAGAATAGAAGTGTATGTGTTGAAATTGCAGATAGAATAACAGCAACAATAGGACTATTTAAGCAGTATGAAAACTATTTTTTGGAAAACAACAAAAGAAACAAGAATTGATGTTTCTCAGAATAAAAGAAATGAGAAAAGAAGTTGTCTTCATGACAGTGTATACAGTTGCCATAAAATTGTGAAGGAAATAGAAGCAACTGAAATGAGATAATTATAAAATGTAGGTATTAAAACGATCAGTCGTGGCCAGATTAAGAATTGACACTTTTGGAAAAAGAAAGAGAATGGAAAGAAGGAAAAAGAACATAAGAAAATCAACTGAAGTGGGGTTTTGTGACATCAAGAGGCAGGCGTAGTGGCAGGAATAATAAAAAAGAATGCCAGAAAAATAGCTTATCAAAAATCATAGTAACTGGTGGAATAGCTATCACAGGACAGGGGAAATTGAAAGAACTGTGTATATAAGTATGTTATTTACATAAAATTACTGCATTTTATTTATTTTCTATTTCTGCATGTATGTTAATGTGTAAGTTAAAAATTCAGTGTGCTGGTGTTATGTTTTCTACAGTAATATTGTTAAACATAATTTTATAATCTTTTTGAAGTGGAGAAATTAATTTTATAATTTTAAATTTGAATAATTAACTTCAATTAATTTACTGCCTACTACAATACAAACACGGCCCACACATTCCCATGCACAAACTGCACCCCCCCCAACACGCGCGCTGCGCGCGCGCGCGCACACACACACACACACACACACACAGATTAATAGAATTTTATATACTGTATATAAACTAATGTTTATGTATTACTGAATACAAGTTCATATAAGGACATGTTAATAGTCTATGAAAGCATTTTCACAATTACATACAACTTTAAGCTGTACTTTTATGACAACAGTGGTTAACACTTTGGATACACACTTATTTTTAGTTGAATTTCTCTAGAGTACACATGATTTTTCAAGTATTTGATAATTTTTCTGTGAAGACTACTTAATCTTTGCTGAAACCTGATTATATATTTTGTAAAACATCAATTCTTTCCTGTTACACTGAAAAAAAATTACAATACAATGATGAATAATAATATTTTATTAATTAAAAAAAAATGCATTTTTTGCTTACAAAACAAAAGTTATACTGAAGTTTTGAGTCAGTTTGCATTTGTAAATGTTACATAAGCAACATATGTAAATTAATAAAATAAAATAAAATAAATTATATATCTAAACTAGTATAATATAATATCTGATCGTTGTACAATAATTCATGAATTTCATCTTTGGTCAAATAACGATTCTTAGAATCCACACTGCTCGATGGTAAACAGCACCTCTGTTCTCAGAATGGCTGTGAACACATGATTCCTATTTGCAATAAATGGAATGTAAAACACAAAAGACCTACGATCTGTATTTTTGTGTGTGAACTAAATAGGTCACAAATTACTGTCCAGTTCACACAGCCTGCAGATTTTATGTAACTAAATTTCTACATACACAAATAGACATGCCCACAGAAAGTGCGGAAAAATACCTGCCTGTGCTTTTGTGGGCAGTGTGACAAAGTGTTAATAATTAGTATACTGGAATTATAAAAATTTACCTATAGAACATGAAATTGATTTTTGTTGATTTTACATTGTGTGCATGTATGCACATCATGAGACACAGTTGAAGACAAATTGTATTTTTAAGGGATGTGTTCTGTAAAATCTATTTTAACATTAGAAAAATTTTGTAGCTTCCAGATTCTGAGAACATCTCTACTGAGCTTGGTGATGTGGTAGCAAATTCTCCTGATGTCTCAACTCTTGATGCTGATCAACAGCTTGACTTACTGACAGACATGATTCAGACACCGCAGTTCCATGCTCGACCTTTTCAGGTAAAATACATATATTATATGTTTTCATATTTAATATGCAGCTTTTTATGAATTTTTTTACTTCATAATTTGTTATTTTCAACTTCAAAGTCACTATTTCTTAATTCAAACGCCTTTGCTATTTTATAAATATAATTGCGCCCGGACTGAAAAGTTCTGTAAGATTTATAGAATTACATATAGGGATAACTGTATTGCAGTTATCCCTGTACAATTACTTTCTAAATGGAGTCTCAGGTATTCAACATGGGACCACTTGTATTTAAGATGTATACGAAACAAGTAGGTTGCTGCAGTAAAACTGAAGTATCAATGTCATGCTACAAAGGTACAAACTTACCTATTTTTATTTTCCGTCATGCGACTTCGTATATTTTATTTATTCACTATGCGTTTCGGCAACAAGTTGCCATCCTCAGGTGAAACATTCACTCAAAACAAGGTCGTTAAAAAAGTAAAATAATTTATTAAAACACTAAAACTTAAAGTCAAAAGTGCACTTTCAACATACGCGAACATGAACAGGCCAGTGCTGTACACGCGGGTATTAACGATCGACTAGACTTAGTGTTTATGTAAGAATGTACGCTGATAAAACTGTTTGTTTGCCAAACTCTGTACGTATCTATTTATTGTTGTCCGCGCACACGTATAGCCGTGATCATACAATACATTAGACGAAAACGCAAGCTTATCATTCAAAACACAACCACTGTTAATTTGAGCTGCTTTATATATTTCATACTCCTCGAGTGCGTCCATGTATTTCCCCTTCTTGCAGTAATGCATGGGCATGTCATGCTGTCTCATATTGGGTACAACTCGCGACAAACAGGATAATTCTATGCTGTTGTCTCTGGTCCAGGTAGCTTTTATTGCTCAACAACATAAATTACTTTAAACAAGAATTTTCTCCATACACAGTATATTTCTACAGAATGTTATGGTATCAGATCCATGAGCTTCCAGATAAATCTACAGTATGTAGACTAGCAAATAAATTAAGAGGAGAGATACCGAGAGAGGTTCATGCAGATACAGAACGCAGTAATGTAAACTCCAAACGTTGCCAGGAAAATCACTGAGATTATCGAATGTAATTGTCATTTGTAAAGTCAGCCAGTCTTTAATTGATTAACACAAGGCTTGAACATGTATCGTGGCTTGAGATGTGATATTCCCATTGGGTTCAGTAAAATTATTTTCCAAGCTGTTGTGCCATGGTCCTCTTGTTATAAATCCAGATGCTTTGACTGCAGCTGCAGCAGTCATCATCAGTGTGTCTTCTGTTCTGTTCCTCAGTGACTGATGATGTGACACACAACTAGGGGTCCCGAGTCTCAGAAAGGACTCCTGCCACTGGGTCTGTTGGATTTCTATTTATACTTTTTATCTACTTATGGGGGGGTCTGAAGCGACCTGCGATTGGTGGATTATACCACCGGGACTAGCAAACGAGGTCGCTTCCAGGACTCACCTGGTCGCGGGGTGTATTTACCAAGTCCGGCAATGAGGGAATTGTGGGTCACTCTGTCGGAACGAACATAGAATCTACGCGCCAGGCGTCTCACGGTGTCATCAAGAGAGCGGACACTGAGTCCTCTCCTCAAAAGACGAAGCGCGTTGTCTGATGTACTGTGTATGGGTTCGCCAGGTGAGTCGGGAATCCACGTGGAGCCTGAGGTACTTGACGCTGTTGGTCCAGGGCACCTCGACGGGGCCTACTTTAAGCAGCCGAGGCCGCTTACGTTTGCGCGAGAATATCACCGCGGCGCTCTTGGAAGCGTTAATGGCAACTCTCCAGTCATCGGTCCACCCGACATACGCGTCGAGTTGGCGCTGGAGCTTAACTGCCGCATAACTCGCGTTCGGCTCTGAGGCAAAAGCCGCAGTGTCATCCGCGAACAGCGACAATTTTACTCCAGGAACTCGGGGCGTGTCGTTGACAAACAGCGAGAACAGGAGAGGCCCAAGGACACTTCCCTGAGGGACGCCAGCGGTAATATGCCTCTCCGAAGAGAGAGCGTGGTCTACTCTCACTCAGAAGCTATGGTCTATCAGAAAGTTGCCGATCAAATGAACGTAGCAATCTGGAAGAAGGACTTCTGTGAGCTTGTAAAGGACACCCTCGTGCCACACGCGGTCAAAGGCTTTCTCTACGTCTAGGAAGATCGCAGTCGTCTGTTTGCCCTGGCAGCCAGCCTCGGTAATGCATTCCACGAGTCTCATCAGCTGATGAGTCGAGGAGTGCAGCTCACGAAAGCCGAACTGTTCGGGGATCAGCACGTCTAGTCTTTCTAGATGGTCGCGGATCCTACGCTGGATCAGACGCTCAAAAACCTTGGACGTCGTGGACAAGAGGCTGATGGGCCTGAGGTTTTCCATGCGGTCTTTCCCGGCTTGGGTATCACTATGACGGTAGCCGTTTTCCATTTCACCGGAAAATAGGCCAGTCTGAGGCATGAATTGAACAGGTCAGTGAGGAACTGGGTTCCTCGCTCCGGAAGGCGATGGAGGGCGGAATTCATGACTCTGTCCGGGCCAGGCGCCTTCCGGGGCTTGAGCTGAACAATCCTCTCAGAGACCTCCTCCGGGGAGATGGGCTCCGGTTGGACTGTGATATCGGCCGATAGAAAGCGCTCTACCTCGCGGCAGATTTGCTCAGTGAAAGCCGGGTTCTTGGATGGGTTGGGAGCGAACTGTCGCTCTAAACTGTCAGCCAAGAACTCTGCCTTATCGAGGGGGCGGCCAAGGTGTTGACCGCCGGGTCCGGCCAGTGCGGGGAGAGGCGCGCGTTTGCGCTTTCCCGTTAGGGCACTGGGAATCCGCCAGACATTACGGTCCTCGGCAGGGCCATCCATCTGTGTCACAGCTAGTTCCCAGTTGCGTCTACGGAATGCCAGCATGTCGCGACGCAACTTGCCGGACGCTCTGTTGAACGCAGCCTTGTCAGCCGGGTCACGAGTCCACTGCCAGCGTCTCCGGAGGCGATTCCTCTCGCAAGCGAGCTGAGACACCTCTTCGGGGATACACTGATAGTCGGGCGTGAGCCCCGGCTTCATCCGGGAGGACACGTCTACCGCCGAGACTACGGCTGTGTCGAATAAGGCAACTGCCTCGTCGACATGCTGGGTAGTGTCGAGCGGGATATGCTCAGGTAGGCGGCGACTGAACGCCGGGCCAAAGCGGTCCTACTCGATTACCCGCCGCTCGTCACGGACGGTGGCGTGCTGGGTAGCTATATGCACACTGATAGGGCAATGGTCCGAGGACAGTTCCGAAATGACAGAGACGTGGACCGGGCAATAAACGCCCCTGACCGCGGCAATGTCCAATACGTCACTGCGGGACTTAGCCTTCGAGGGATAGTATGTAGGCCCGGTAGGACCCATGACTGTGACCCGAGCCGCATCAGCATACCTGCGTAAGCGGGCCCCGTTTGGGTTCACCAAGCGGCTCCCCCAATCAGGGTGCTTACAGTTCAGGTCGCCCGCCAGGACTACCCTCCTGTGTGCGCCAAAGACGGCCTCCATATCGTTCGACAGGAGCTCCGTTTGTGGAGGCTTGTAAGCGGAAACCACGAGTAGACCGCCGAGAGCACAATGGAGCTCAACCGCGGTGCACTCGAGGTTCCGCCGCTGAGGCAACACAACGCGGTGATGGCGAAGACTCGCCTTCACCGCGATGGCTGTGCCCCCTCCTGCGCGACCCGACCGGTCATCCCGGTGGCACACGTAGTTGGGCAGTCAGAAACGACGATGCGGGGTCAGGTGCGTCTCACCACGAAGAAGCACGTCGGGCTTGTGTCGGGCAACAAACTCTAAGAGCTCAGAATGCCGGGAAGCGAGGCCGTTGGCGTTCCACGCCACGAGCTCGAAGTCTCACTTGAGGGATTGCCGTGTTTGTCCGTTCATAACAGACCTATAATTCGGCAGGCTTCCACCAAGAGGAGGAACTTGTCTTGGGGCGAGGCTGTTGCCAAGCGTTCCTTGATTTTGAGGAATGTTTGGGCTACTTTCTGCAAGTCGTAGCTTGCCAGAAAGTCTGACACAACGGCGAGATCATCGGAAGATGAGGCCTGTGTTGAACGCTTGGCGGCAGCTGCATAGCTGCGGCGGGGCGAGACGGTGGAAGCCTTGGGGGCAGGTTCTGGAGCAGGTGGTCGCTCTGGCTTTTGGTGGACGGGCTTGGGTCCAGTGGCAGGTAGCTTTGGCTGGCCCGTGTTCTTGGCCTGGGTCTTACCTTTCTTGCCCGATCTGGGGTATCGAGGCTTGGGTGGCAACGGCCGTGGAGGATCGAGTTCCTCTTTATCGTCCGGCAGCGGGACTAGAGTGTAGTGGGGAACTTCGCGTTCCGGTTCCGGGGGCGCGGTAGTTGGTTTGGCCTCTTGAGCTGTGCTCGGGCTCACTGCACGTGTAGGTTTTGGAACCGGAGCAGACCTAGAGGCTGGTTTCCGGACCACAGGATCAGCGGCTTTGGCCGGTTTGACTGGCTGACTAACAACTTGCCGAGACTTAGGCTGGACAGGTTTCTTGAGTTTGTCCAGCTGCTCGTTATAGACTGGACAGCGCCTGTTATTAGCAGCATGGGCGCCGCCACAGTTAATGCAATACCGGTGATTGTCCGGAACGGCGCAGGCCTGCGTCAAGTGGTCATTTCCACAGCGGACGCAGGTCGGCGCGTTCCGACAACCGAAGCTGCTATGGCCGAACCGCTGACACCTGTGGCACTGGGAAAGTCGCCCGGTCTGACGGCAGGGCTCTACGCTCACGCAGAGCCCGAAAAGCCTTTTCAAATATAAAAGGGACTGGGAAGAGTCGCCCTTCTCTACCAGGAGTCTGATGAGTGGGAGGGGATGACGCGAGCCATAAGTGGTGTACAGCCGAGAGGCTCCCACAACCTTATAGCCCGCGTCGCGCAGTTCGTCGAGAACGACCTGCGGATCCGCCTGTATGTCCAGGCCTCGAAGGACGAGGGCTACAGGCTTGGTGCGGTTTAGTGTGTATGTGTGGAACTGGAACGATTCACGTTCCAGCCACTGGATTACTCCGAAGTGCTCGGAAGCGCTGCGGCAGGTAACGCGCACAGTCTCACTTGCTAGGAGCTTGACCGAAGCGTTATCTGCCAGCGCAACGACCTTACGGAGTCGGCAACTGAAGCCGATAATATCCCTGACGTTCGTGACGAACACCGGCGGGATCCTTCCTTCGGAGGTGCAACTGGGCGCAACCTCAGCGGAGGCTTTGAATGCCGCCGAGTCCGTAGCCGAACTCAAGGAGGTCAGGGGGGAAGACTTTCTTGGCTTGCCACCGTGCCCTACTACCACCCAGTCGGTGGAAGCCGAGGTCTCCATGGCTGGGGAGTTAGACTCCGGCAGAGGTTGCGGGCTGCTTGGCCTACTAACGGCTGTGCAGCCAGAAGGTCCGGCCTTTGCGGGCTTGGTCGGCCCTAATAAGGACCGATTGTTCTCATGAACTTGCGCGGGTTGAGCAGGGCTTCCCGTGCGAGTCGTAGGGTTCCCGACTGGCCCAAGTGGCCGGCCGGGGGGCTCGTCGCTGCTGCACAGTGCTTCAGGGGCACTATCAGCTGGTCCAATGCTGACTAACTCAGCTCTTTGTCCAGCGGGTATCCGGGGGCCGAACTGTGACACCGTCACAGTGGCAGCGCAACCCGCATCTCTATTCGTCAGTCCTACTCTCGGACTCCCTGGATTCCGCTGGACAGCGCTACCTAAACGACTTACCGGCACTGTGCGGCAGGTCCCAGTTGTGTTTTGGTTGTCTTCGTCTTGCAGGCAAGGTGGCTGGTCAACTTCCATCGCTGCAGCTGGATGATGGCGCTGGCGATGAGGCGAGTCTTGATCCGGCGGTTTCTTCTTTACTGCCACCGCAGTAGCTTGAACTGAAGGCCTCTTCATGGCAGTAGCGTAGAGGTCGAGGCGATCCTCTTCTGTGATGTTCTGTTCAACGTCCGATCTCTTCCAAGGTTGAGTGCAGAATGTCTTTTCACACCCTCGTCGGTCGGTGTCACGACGATGTGACACTCCAAACCATTGCACTTATATAGATGTCTGCATCCAGACTGCTACCTGATTGGCTGAGAGATTGACCAATCCCGTTGCTTACCTCCGTCAACAATGGAGTTAGATTTTATACCCGATGTATTGATCCGAGACACTCTAAATGGCAAGCCTTATTCAGCCTCAAGTTCTCCTCCTTCCTCTTGAGGCTGTTATTGTTTGTACATAACTCAATCGCTTCCCACTGCAGCTACATGTAGTAGTGTAATGTTTTAATGTTATGATTTCCATTGGATGGTTGGTTTTTGTAAGGGGAAATTTATATTCTGTATAATGAAAATCTTCTGGTAGATTATGTTTGGATTTAAATGGTTATGCTAAATGCAAGAATTAGTGTGATTTGATAGTTAGAAAGAGGTTATATTATTAAGTACATGCAGACAGAGACACAGTATGCTTGCTAGAGCCATATAAAGTGGCTCATTACTCATTTTTTTTACAAAGTTTCATATTCAGGCAGATTTAATCTCATTTTTCTGTGGTTGAAAACCACCCAAAAGATGTTTAATATTAAATTACAAAATATGATACTGACGTTTCTCACTGGCTTATAACATTCTGTAAAAACAAATTAATTAAAATATATTTAGTGACATATTCTTTCCAAATAAAAAAAACAAGTTCATTATATGTTGCTGGTTAAGTACTCTGTTAGCAGGACTACACACTATCAAGATTTCTATTTCTCAAAATTGTTCTGAATTGTGTGTATCTTCCTTCAGAACAGTAGTCTAAAGCAGTAGTTGAAAAATAAGTGTAGTTTGGAAAACAAATTAAAAGAACAATATGGTGTTAGTGTTTTAACTTAGAACATTTATTACCAAAGAAGTTGAATACGTAAAACATAATGAAGCTGGAGAACAAGTCAAAAAGGTTTTTGGGTCTAGCAAAGTTCAGTGTGTGCTCTGTAGATAACTCTCCTTACAACTATTTGGTAATCAGTTTCCAGTTACACATGACAAAGAACATCAGGACTGACTGTCTCTGATGCTTCTTTTATTTGATGTTTTAAATGTGGAATGCTGTGAACTGATGCAGCACAAAACTCCCAGAAACAAGAATCTGTAGGTGTGTGAAGTCCAGAGAGTGTGGACACTATGGGCTTCCATCTACACATAATGTGAAGGAATAGCATCTTCTAGAAAGCCACATTGTCATCATCGATTTGTGGTAATGAAACAACCTAAGCATATCGCTATATTTTCCACATGTTACTGCATATTTTGGAAGGAAAAATGGACCAATCTCAATCTTTAGCCTGGATGTATCACACATTAACTTTAGGGCTATAACTCTCTGTTCAGTAAGTAAAACCATGAAGGCACGCATCAACCCAAATTCTTATATTGTGCTGTTAACATGTCCTGAAATGTGAGAAGTAGCCTCATCACTGAAAATTATATGGTCTAGCATGGCACAACTGTTTATCATTGTCAATTTCATTTTATATCAACAGCAAAGTCATATCTTTTGTGGTTATTATATGGGGGTTAATTGAAGTTTAACCCAGCAAAGCTCAGATGTTTCTTTAACTCAGGTTGACTGTAGTTTTTGAATGTTCTACCCATAAAGGGCATTTAACGAATTTTTTTCCTTAATGAATGAAGTTGTTTAACTTCAACTAACTGGTTTGTGGTGTCCTATCACGATTCTTTTTGTCATGTAGGCCTTATGTTTATTTCATTGTTTATACTAACAATAAATATTGGTCTTGTGTGGCAGATGCTCATTAAATGCTCAACAAAAGTTACAAAACAAAAATGCATAGTAAAATCATTTTAATGCCATTTAACCTAAAGAACTTTGATAATGCTAGTCTAATAATTTATTACAAATTCTGTTGATTACTTTATAATGTTGTACTGAATATCATATTTACATTTTTGAAACATATGTGAAACTTACTTAAATTAAGAATAAAAACTATGGGCAGTGTTAAATAAATAATGTGTCTGGCACATCGTGTTGTAATTAGTCCCCCCTGTAGAAGTAAAAGTTTTCTAAAAAGGAAATTTTATTTTTCTGTAGGCCTTTTAAAGAAACACTAAAACAGTGTTTTAGTACTGTAATATTTGGCCTTTTATTCCCACGATTTACATAATTTGTATGTAAGATTTGAAACATGAAAAGGTAACGACAGACTTTTCAGTTAATGGTATAATGAAAAGAATAATACAACTTTTTTGAAGAAATAATTTTGACAATTCTTAAATGCTGGGATTTCGTTGTCCATGACGTGTCCATTACTTAACTATTACATTAACGACTCGGAACACAAAGTTTTTTATAAGTAAAAACATAAAGTTTTACCTTACATCCTGAACCGGTTTTCACCTTTAAAAGGCATCTTCAGAGGTTGCCGCTGGTAGCGCTGTCCGTCCTGTTGTGGGTGACAGAATCGAATTTCAAAAGATCGATTCGAGTTGTGGTTCTTGTTGTCTGGTGTCCTATGTGCTCCTATTATATTGTTTATATTATGTCTTGGTGAGTCTTGATGTTCTGGTGCTGTGTTTTGTATATTTGTTTCAGTGTTAACTATGAGTTTTGTTAGTGTTTGGTTGTTTTGTTTATAATGTATGTTATGTTTTAGGCCTTTATCAAGGAGTGTTTGTTCGTTTTTAGTGATTGTGATGTTTGTGAGGTTTACAGTACGTGGGTAGAATTTGTGTGAGGGAATTATATTTGTGTTGATTGTTGACAATAACATGAACATTCTACATGTACACACAAAAGGCCGAAAACTAGACAGTCTAGAACAATTGGAAATATACAAACACACGAAAACAAATAAAAACGACATCCTAAACGAACAGACACAATTCAAATCGCACGCATTATTTGAACATATCTCAACCCACACACACAACATCGATCTTTTGAAATTCGATTCCATCGCCCACAACAGGGCGGACAGCGCTACCAGCGGCAACCTCTGAAGATGCCTTTTAAAGGTGAAAACTGGTTCAGGTTGTAAGGTAAAACTTTATGTTTTTACTTATAAAAAACTTTGTGTTCCGAGTCGTTAATGTAATAGTTATATTTAATTCTTAAATGATTAAAATGTAGTGTATACGGGTGTTTGGGTATGTAGTTGTAGCATTGCAATAGTTGATTAAATACTGTCTTTTTGAATTTGTTAGAGTAAACTGGAGATTTTAAAATAACAATATGATGTATTTTCCTTTAGAAATAAATGATCAAAATTTTCTTTGCAATTAAAAGTGTGGTTTTTTTTATTTGAACAGCTTTTTAATTCTCTGGTGTCCCACATTTACAGCAACTTCCTTAATAGTTCTCTGACTTAACAACCATATAATTTCCCCTCATTATGAAATTCTGGTTGTTGGTAAAGGCTACAATCTTAATGACCTCGTTTGTGAGAGAGTGTAAACTTAATATTACTGACACAGGCTAATTGATTGCTGCTTGTTATTATAAAATTACAGTTATTGTAATTCATGTTAACCCATACATTTTCCAATTTTGTGTTTGTACATAAAATAAGTGATTCAGCAAAAACTGTTATTGTACCTTTAAAAGGCCATTTGGTTTAGAGATTTTTAAAATTAAGAAGAGGATAGCAGATAAAACCATTTCTTGTGCAGAACCTGTCACATGAGAATGAAACAAATTATAGAATTCAAGGGATGCATAACCTTGACTGACAAAGATTTGGATGATATTTCTGAGGCTGGCATTATATCAGTATTATCCAGTATTAAATAAATTCATGCCACGTTAATAAGTCAGATGTTAATGCAGTCTCAAGCATCAAGCATCATGATAAGTACAATTCTGAAAACATCAAAAAATTTTTGTATGGAGTATTCTTTTTTCTAGGTTGTATCTTGTTTTGCTCAGGTAGGTTCTTCTATCTTACAGAAAATATCTTTATAGTGTTGAGTTGTATCTGCACTATTCTGTAGACTTTAGTCTTTTTTGATATCGTTCCATGTTATCATCCTATCGTGTCATTAATCTTTGTTCTTCATTCTTGCCATGTGGTTTCCATAGGATTGCCAGTTGACCCCATCCTTACCAAATGGATTTAAACTACTCTGGTTTTAAATTTAAACTATAATTATGGTGTGTAGTAATTGCATAGTTTTTACCCCCTTTTATGCCTAGAAATTCTTATCTTGTATGGTGTAATGATTTTCACAATTTCTGCTCACTATTTGAGTTTTTGAGCCATATGCTATAATTCTACAATATTGTTGTTGTTAAAATTCAGTCAGGTTGTATTTGTAACTTCTTTTCTACAACAGAACTAACTAGATTTTGTATATAAAACAGATATAGATCAATTATCTTGATTTTGTGCAAACTTAAAAAAACATAAATAAATAAAACTAATGTAGGAAATGAATGTAACTGTGTTTTTGAGGTTTGTTTCATACACAAGTTTCATTAAGCCTAGTGAATACATTTTTTTCTTTAATTCCTAAGCTTTTTTCATGATGCAGTCCTGTTTCCTGTATCTGTCATATACAATAAAGTAAGGCCTGGTGTAATGTGTTCATTTAGCCACATCGTAATCACATCATGGAATTAAAATTTTATTAAGCAGATATATTCTTCATAAGATGCTTTATTTTCTAAATAAGTGATATGAACTGTGGTGGTGAGGAAAGACGGGGAGATATAGTCTAAACTTTTTGTGCAATAATTACTTAATGGTGTGGTCTCACAATATATTTTAGACTTCTCCTCATACAAACACCAGTTACATTTTATTTGTAATTTCCTAATAAGTATATTAAAGCTTCACAGTATGCAGTAGCATTTATGATATTCCTTGCAACTGAGACCTTGTCCTGATCTCTTCCTGAGATGACATTGACAAGAAGAAGTTCCTAACATCAGTCTCAGTTGTTTTTGTTGTTTGTATTCATGTTAGATTTGTCATTTTTTCTTACATTATGATGAAACACCATGTTTGACGACTCTCACAATAGACCCAAAAAATGATCATCTTATCATTGCCTATAAGAAATGATAGCAGTGCAGCAATTCAAATTTTTTGTTATCTTCATTTAATATTTTTGACTCCCCCACTCTCATATATCTCGATAGACTAATCATTCAATTGATATTTCATTGAAAACATTTTCATAAAATTCATTCGTTGATAAATTCTGTTCACATGACTCTTTTCTTAGAATTTTTATTCAGACACTCAGTGACAACTGATAATATCCTACTCCATGTACAATCAGCGAAAATCATTCTGACATTTATATTTGTATTGAGATCACAATTTTGTTATGTTAATCAGTATTGAATTCTTTTGTTCTCTTGCCAGGTTACAAAAGAAAATATTACCATAATATACATATTGCCAAAGTTTTTAATTACATGGTTGTAAATCTATAAAGAATTCATAGACAGTAATGACACCCAGCTACGTGTACATATGATTAATTCATTATTTTATATCTGCAGAGCTGTTAAAGCAGATACTTTCAATGTAAACCTTTGACTATCACTTTTTTAGATTTACTGCTAGAATATCTGGTCACCAGGGACCACATGTACTTGTCATTGATTAATTATTGGCTGTTAATGATAGGGCAAACATGGTTGACAAACTGAATGCCACATTTCCTTCTCCTAATCAATTATGTCAGTATAAATAGCTTGTCATGAATGTTATTTGTATAAGATGGTTTTAAGGAAGATATGAAATGTTGTCGCACTTAAACTCATCAACTGGACTTTTTATAGAAATTAAATTTGATAGGTCATTGAATCGGTTGTAATATGTGCCAGAGGAATTTAAATAATTGTTGCTTTATGATTGCTATTAACTGGTGTTACAAAAAAAGATTCTAATATACCATATAGTTGCCTTGATTTCATAATCTCATAAACTGAATTGTTTTCAGGTCTATCTAATATGTAATGTAATATAGAACGTTTTGTGGGCACCTTTATTAAATATGGAGTTAACTTTTGTCTTCAATAATGGCATTTAAGAAAGAGAAAGAAATGGAGACAGTTCATTATTTGGTGTTGTATACAAAGATTGTGATTATTTTTGTAGATGTGTACTAATTAGTTGGGTGAAAACAGGTTGGTACCTATTAATGTTGAAAGACTTTCGACCCACTTGATTATATTTAGTAAATATTAATTGAAGTAATTATTATACCATAGCTGGCAAAACTGATTCCAGTAATTTGCAAAGGCTGTTGAAAGGACTGAAAAACTTATTTATTCCATTTGTGTACAACATCACTCAATCAAATTAATTATGATGAAGTATGATTGTAGTAAAAAGAAAATGAGGGGTCGTTACTGTTGAGGTGATAATGAGATAATTGCACTTGTGTTAGTACTCGTCCTTTCCAAGAGAAACAAACAACTCATTGTCTCCACAACCTTGTGACCTGCTGTGCCTTTTCCATTAGCCAACCAGACACATTTCCTACACTCACCAAAGGCCGTAACATTTAGCTCCTATAGTTTATTTCTTAATCATTTGTGTCATTTTTTCTTAGAGCGTCATAGTAACATCATTCTGTCTTCATCTGATTTGATTGCAGATTATGGTATAATTGTGTTTTGGACCATAAGCAAATTAAAATAATTTGTGTACTTTGATTGATGTTAAAACAGAATGATTGTATGTACACTTGTGTCGTGAATTAATTGGCATTGAATATAATTTGGTGTAATTGTTTAAAAATTTCTTATGCTTGTGCATGCTTGCATGTGCTCTCTCTCACACACACACACACACACACACACACACACACACACACACTGCATTTTGAATTTATTTCTTGGGATTTTTTTGTAATTCTATGTTTTTATTATGGTATTTCTGTTTTGAAATTATTGAACAATGTATGTATAATTTTAATTATGTGGCTAATGAATTATGGTGGTGTTGGGAGTAACAGCTTATGTAGAAATAGTATGTATTACTTGCCATCCATGTGAATAATGTTTCCAGTGTGCATTTGTACTTTCATCTAAAGTGTAAAGTTGCATCTTGATTCAGTAGTGGGTTTCCATTTACTGTTTAAATACTTCTTTTTATCTTTATGTATATAGTCATATTTAGAATCGTTATCGCCATCATTATATAGTGTGCTGCCACTGCTATCTCCATTTGCCAATCCTGTAAACTCATCAACCACGACATAACATACCACATGGTAGGCCTATCCAGGCTAGAGTAGTCATCAGCTCTTCATATAGCACTTCACATTGTATGTCATCAAGAAGAGTCATTCTTCTTCAGCCTCTCATCAAGTCTGCTTTGTCTGTTCCCTCAGAAACCGTTGTTAGTAGTCCTTTTGCCCTCATAATATTTGCAGTCCAGTTTTCCATTATCAACCTTATAACCTTATAAGTGCTCTGTCCTCCTTAATTCTTTTGAGCACCTGTTCATTTCATATTTTGTCAACCCACCTTACTACTATTTGCCTCCAAATCCTCATTTCCAGTGCCTCTGTTTTATCTGTATCCATTTTTTTCATGTCTGTAACCTATGAAGTATAAATACTGCTACTGCTTTCTATACCTGATCCTTGTTCTCTGTCCCACTCCATAGCCAATATGCTCCCTAAAGTATCTGTACAGGCCAGAAATTATAAAGTATGCACCAGCCAGATGTAACAAACTTCATATTGTTACCAGACTATTACTATACTATTCGTGTGACAGAGTAGACACTGCCTCGTAGTACTTAAAAACTGATCAGTATGACATCATAAATGTTTTTGACTTTATTTAACATGCCATAAATGTCATAAACATTCAAGTATTTATAATAATAATAGTTCAAGTATTTGTTCAAGTACTTTGTAAAGTACTTGAAACCGGTATTGCAGCAGAAGTTTTGTTCTGTAGAAATCAATGTGTAAGGTGTGCTTGTTGTATCATGTAAATTATTTTCAGTTTCATTGAAGGTAATTAAAGTAAGGACACAAGAGTTAATATTCTACTGCACAATGTTTTATGATGACAACGATGATGATGATGATGATGATGATGATATATATATATATAGCAGACTTCTGCGTGTATTTAAGGTTATTGAGTGAATTTCTCAAATTATATTACAGTCATACAAGTATAAAAATATGGCATCTATGAGACATATCAAACTGATGGAATTTTTAAAATTTATAAACAGAACAGTAATGCAGATCAACTTACTTACTTACTTCTTGGAACGGACTTCCAGGGTCAAGTGACCCTGATGGTCCGATGTCCATGGGTACACCGCAGCAGCGAGTGCCCAAAAGCTCTTGTTCCCGAGAATCTGGTCCGACTGTCCCGATGGTCACGACGAGTTTCAACTTCGAAACGAGAACACCCTGACAGACTAAAGTAATGCAGATCAATAAACAGCATTTTGTATATACAGTATATATATATATATATATATCATTTTCTATATAAGTAACTCGATGTTTCTTGCAATATATATATACACACACACACACACACACACACAATCAACATTAGTTGCATGGTTTCATATCTACAGAATGTTGTTTCATAAGAATCCACTATATTAACACATAGGGTAAAGTAAAATGTAATATTTAGAATCTTTATAAACTTCATGAGAATTGCTGTTTGGGAGTGTGTCCAAGATGGGCCACTTATACCAGACTAACAGTATTCCATTATGATTTTGAAGTCTTCTTCTGGTATGGACCGCATTAAGAATGTCCTTTATGACAACGTTTCCCTTATATTACAGTGAGTATCTTCAGCTCTATGTGATGATGAGGGTGACAAGCGAACTCATTTATATAGTGTAGAAGTGGTGGTAGGTGGTTCATTAAGTGGACCCTGCCCTGTCTGTTACACCGCGTGCATTATTTGTGCGGACAGTCAACTCTCATACAGTCAAGCCAGAAAGTAAAGGGTACTAAGTTGTGCTGAGCGTGATGCTTCTCTGTTGATGTTATCCTTGTGTTTGTTAATTTCTATTGCTTCTAGGACCATTCTGCCATAATAACTATTACACGACCTTATAACAGATTCATCTTCATAGTTTATCATGTGATTAGTTATGGCTGAATGCTCAGCAATTGCCGACTTTTTAACTGCTATGTTCTTCATGTGTCTGACATGTTCTTGGACTCTATTGGAAATCAGGTGGCCCGACTGGTATACATTGGCAATTGCTTTCTGGCTTGACTGTACGGGAGTTGACACCTACATGCATGCGGCGTAACACCTACAGGGCAGGGTCCATTTACTGGACCACCACTCACCACTTTTACACTGTGTAACTGAGTTCACTTGCCAGCCTCATTGTCATATAGACCTGATGATACTCATTATAATATGAGTGTAACGCTGTCATGCAAGACATTTTTGATGTTGATCATACCGGAAGAAGACCTCAAAATAATGGACACCGGCATGTGTCCATTTACCGGCCGTGGAAGCCTACGTGAGACCCACCATATTCCATATTACCAAGCTTTTACTGTAAAGTGTCTGTGAAATTTTATTTTTAACTGTAGGAATTTTTACTGATAAGGATTTATATAATAAATTTACATTCACGAATCTTACATAGATTGATAAGTTGATGTTCAGTTAATAATTGTCTGATGAATACCAACTTGCTGATATTAGAAAAAGAAGAAAATTGTCAAACCAGTTCACACATTCATTTTATTTCAAATGTTATTATTGACACAATTAGTGAGATGAAAATCTCTATTCCATACGTAAACACATTTAATATAAAGAAATTCAAATGCTTTAAAATTTGACTTTAGTATTGTTTAATATTCTGACTTTTGCTTCTGTAGCTACTTACTGGAACCTGCTACTACTAACCAGCATTACAAATTATACTTGTGTCTCTACACAATGTTTATATCTTCCTGGAAATTAAGTTAGTCAGTTTTGCTGTATGTTTTTTGAGTATGTAAAAAAAGTATATAATATTATATTATAATTCACCTGGTCTCTTGGCAAGTGAAATTATACAGTACTGCTATATGAAATTAGTAGTAACATTTCTTGTGTAATACAAGTGTGAACAGAGTGTGCTAGTTTGTCATTTCTGTTTCCATGTTTTGAAAAAAAAATGCACAACAGATTCTGTACAAGTTACAAACTTGCAAAACAGGTATTATATGCTTCCATATATTCAATATTTTTGTTTTGATACCCACATATTTTTTTTGATACCCACTTTTTTTTAACAACTACAGATTTTTTTTATAACTGATTGGTTTTATAATTGATTTATAACATCTAACTTATTGTTTTTTGCACATAGTTGCCTTTTGCAACCTAACGTTTTTGTAAACATACCTAAAATTCGGTGTAACTATCAGTATAAACCTAGTTTACACTAGTCTTAAGCTCATTTTTTGAACAATTTTTGTTAACCAATAATTTTTTGAAAACTTAGTTTCAATTTGCGGAAGTAGTCACACTAACCATACCCACTTCATGTGTTTCTCTATTCATGTTTTTTTTTTTTTCATTTAGTAGACTTGGTAAAAAGAAGAATTATTACCATCAAAATTATTGATAAATGTCAGTTTGTGTCAAATTCGGACACTTTAATATATACTGTAAGGTAGTTTTGATATTATTACATTTCGTATTTTCAGAAGTGAACCTTGTTTAGTTCCTAGTACATGATGAAATACAAAAAATTTTGATAAATGAACTATTAGTCAAAAGCATAAAGTTTTTGTGAAGAGAGTGTTTTTTAATTACATTCACAAATTTTGTTAAAATACACTCACTACATGTTTGTTAAAATAAGAACATGACTACTAATGTATAAGAAAGATACAGAGCTAGTTACAGAATCTTATAAAGCATTATTAGGTATATCAAAATACACCACCATGTTTAATATTATAAAATTTGCTATTAATAAGTTTGAAACCACAAATTTCAGTCTTAAACATTGCAAATAATTTTTAAGCAGTTTTACAGGTTGTATTAATGTAATGCTTAAGAATGGCATTTATAATTTTCTGTTTCTTTTAATTTTCTCCCAACTGAATGTAAACATACATGCATTTTTTTTTTTTTTTTTTTTTTTTAATTATTTGTTGCATTCTGTGGTATTTGTAATGTGAAGTTGCATACTTGATTCTATGATCAGTAAAGCATGTGTAGTTTAACACATTGTTATTTATAATAACACATTGTTATTACCTTGAATGTATAATATTGTACTTTGTAATTCATTTTGTAAAAAATATTCAAAACAATATTATTCACAACAAAAGTATTAACAGTATTAAATTCACTTACGGATTTATACACTAAATTTGAACTATTATTTTTTTTTTATTTTGTATCATTAATACAAATTCCCTAGATGTAATATTGGTATCTTACACTTAATTACATAAAGTTAGGATTTGGAATATATAATGATATATGTGTTGTATCGTAGGATTATGACCTGTTACTGCTTACCTTATTTGTTGTATTCAGTTTAATAGGTCATTGTTTAAAAGTGAATTATGTGACTGGTTGTGAATGATGTATGCACTCATTTACCATAACATGAATAGTAATAAGTGTTGAATGTACTTTGTGCCATCCGTCCAACTGGATGACCCGGAACCAAGAACCCGTTGCTAGGCTAGGAAGTGCGCCCTAATAGGAGGCTATAAAACACGACCTCACTGCTATTTACTGCCCATTGTAAAGCAAGTGTTGTACATGAGTTGCCTACCCTTGACAGTAGCAGCATGCACAATCTACTGTGTTATGTGTAATTTTACATTTCAACAAATCTTGGATAGTTGTTCCCACTATAAAATTGCTACAAAGTCTTATCAGATTTTTTTATAGGAGTTAGTATAACACTTTGCACTAACATTTGTCAAGTTTTCCACCAAATGATGTACTTATTTAGATTAGTACAAATACCAGCTAAAAAGAACAGTCAAAAGAATATTACAAACTTTTAAAATAATATAAAATAGATTTTAAAGGATTTTCTGTAAGGGAAAGAAAGAGTGACAGTATGCGACTGACAGGTACAGACTACTGTTCAGATACAGCTGAGTTTCTATAGAAGAGTGTGCATTGTCGTAGAAGTTATAAAATATCTAAAAAAATGTAAATCTTGTTTATTTAGTTGCATCCTTTACATAAGAGACATTCAATGAACAAGTACTAACCAACTTCAGCAATGTTTACAAAGAGTTTTTATTCTTGTAACAAGAACTATATTGACGTTTATAGGAAACAATTAGTTTTTCATTAAAACTATACTGTTAATAGTTTGCACAAAAATATAGGTGTGTGATGCTTAATCTGCTATGTTTTTCTCTTCTTTTTTGTTTGGTTTGTAATAATTATAGTAACATTTGTAGAGCCAATTGCATTATGTATGAATGTACTTAACTCATACTGTGTTTAGTGTAAGCAGCACTTTTGTTTTCAGATCTGCCTGTTTTCATATCTTCTGGTTGTTTTACATTTATAACATACACAGATTTAACAGGTGCTACAGTTCTTATGAAATTTCGCTTTTAATTCTTTAAACAGTTGTCATTCATATATTATACCAAATATGTGTTTTGTACACATATTATTTAAGGAAAAGAGTGAGAAGAATAGCATGTAGTTATATGACAATTGTCTTCATAGTGGCATGCTAAACAGTGAGAACTGTAGTATTCTTCCGTTTCAGCATGTACATTCAGATATTAAATAGTTTGTGCCTTCTATTGCATTTTACAAATGGTTTAGGCCGAATGACGTTATAGCTTGTCCTTCATTCCTTTAAATTACGCGTATTTCAATCACATAGTTTTTAAAGGATGTGTGTACAGGTAATTATGCCAGTGGCTTTAATTTTCTGACTTTGTGTTGTATATCAGATTGTCCTATTCAGTTGTATAGGATACAATTAAAGTTATAGAAGTTGATGTGCCCAAGGATTGTGGCCAGTTTGGGTTTTGGCCTGCTGTCATTGTTGCGGTTTGTAAACTTAAAAGTTACTACTGGTACCACTTACATTGCTCATGATTTATTATATACTTACAGAAAGTGCTGTGTCCATATTGAAATTGAATATAGGTCTTATATTAGGATTCTGTATACATTGGCTGTTGTCTACTTCCTACATCAATTAGTATTATTCATGAGATATCTAATCTCTGATTAATTATATTTTGTATAAAGACTATGTTTCTAACCTTTTATGTGGTTGTTTCATAGCATTATCTGGAACCCTATTTTTACTCGGAGATCATTGAACTGATATTCTTTTTGCTAATTATATGTAAACAAGGCTCCACAAAGTCCAAATAAATGCCTTTGTTGTGATGTAAAACAGTAGAATACCAAAAGCACAATGTTATTTCAGTCATGTGTGGTGTTTTTGATAGCCTATGAACGTAAACATATTATTTTTGCACATAATACAGACTTGTGTTAAAATGCAGCATAGTGTGCAGTATATCGATGATGATTTTGAAACAAAGTGTGGTGCATAGTCAGTAGTGTATATAAAATGCTTTGTGGCAAGAGTGTCGTGTCAAGAATGAAAGCACTGTTGTTACAGTGTGTTACTAAGAACATTTTTATAGGCTTCTGGAAACTGTGAAACTAACCCATAAACAATAATAACTGTACACGCTGAACATGCAGTATTATTCAAGATTAGAAATCTTATCTGGTTTTGTAAATATGGAAGGAAATCTAAATATGGTATTTCTTGTCTCTGTAATGTGCATATTTCTTGTGTATGTGTGAAGAGGTATTGATACAGAGGATGACCTGATAAAACAAATCAGTGTAGTATTGTGCAGAAGCGTTTCTAACGCTGTGATGTGTTGGAAAAGAAATTCATCATTAGCACTTGATGTACAGTTTATGATAGCTCATTTGGTTAGCCAAGTGATGGCTAACTACAGTATGAGTAGGTTAGTGGGTCTCATCCTGTGATTGGTGGGCTTTAACAGCTATCCTACTTACTACAATAAACACCGCTGAAGGACCAATGTTTTTTAGTTTTAAAATGTTAGTTGGTTAAATAAAAATTATGATGACTTGGCGTGTACCCGTCTATTTGTTACTGTCAGTCAGGATAAAGTTTATGTGCCACTAGTGCAGTTTGGCAATGCCTTATTGATTAATTGCATGTCGGCAAGGTCTTGCTCGGTATATTTCATACTAATTAGATACCATTTGTTGTAATGCTATACCATTTTCTACTGTAAAACATCTTACGTTATTAGTGGAAACACCTTCAAAGTGTTAGCAGTCACCACAATACAATATTAATTGACCCCTTTTGGAAGAGTTATGTACACGGTTTGTGCTTGCGACTGGTGTATAAAAACGTATTTCCGTCTGCACTATTATAGTATTGTCGGTTATTGCAATAAATGTATAAACATAATCATCGATCAATAGTTGTTCGCTATATTACATTTCTTTCAAGAGTGGAATTAGCCGAGTAGGGAAGCAGCATAGAGAACTAAGAGAGTTGAAAGAGAAATTACGCATCAGTGTTGGTGTTTCCAATTTATGTGGGGGGGGGGGGTCTTTCTTAAATCAGTTTAGTTATTTTGAAAAAATTCTATATGCACGAATGATGTACGCGTGACTACTGTAACTATCACTGAGCGTATCCAGTCCTTTACTTACAAGCAATACCTATGATGGGTAGTGGAACTGTATAGAAATAAGCCTATATCTTGTGAACAATATGTCCAGTGCCGTAGAACTGTTCATTTCTAGTTACACATATCCACTTCAAAAGTGTTCTAAATGTTACTAACACGTCTTGTTTATTTATTGTATATATGTAGTTTCGTAGCATGTATATCAAGTAGTAATCTACGTGATATGCCAAAGAATACGTTCGTATGCATATAAAACAGGGCATACGAATCCAGTGGCGCTCATGAAAGCAACCCTACAATTTTTGTTATATCTAAAAATAATTGTGCAACATGACAGTTATCCGGTGCGTAGTATTTAATTATGTAAACGAAAACGTGAATTGTGAACCTATCTAGTGAACATTGTGTTAATAAATAATTACGTTAATGGTGTCTAGTAAATATAGTGCAAGCCATATCCTAAGTAATGCACTCTGCTCTTTCCTGAATATTCCACACTATTTTGTTTGTAACGTTAGACTGCGTTGGCTACTGTAGAAATGTGGGTTAGTTAACGAGGAGTAATTAATTTCTAAATTTTAACGTTTAGTTGTAAAAAACTAGCCTTATGGGTTTAGCGGAATGCGATTTGGCCTGTACCATTACCGTCAGCAGGTGTTATGCATACTGTGAATTCGGGTTCGGAAAACGTGTAACATATTGACTACCACGTGTTTAGTCCAACAAAGAGCAAGTAGGCCCAGTATCAGCAATACTAAAGTCTACTACTTAATGGTACTATACTCAGTGATTGTACTTAACATTAGTGTAGGCCTATACAATAATTATCGGTATTAATATGTAAAGATTATGTCTTTATTTAAATGTATTTTTTAACGATATGTAGCAGTTACTGTTTACGTATGGTGTTCAATGTAGGCCTACCCTATATATGAATTTGCACGAGTAGGCTACAGTTTAAACAAAAAAAATGTGTCACTTGTCTTTTATGTAGTCGTGATTCCCTACACATGTGAATGTATGAAGACGTATACGATAGCAGTGTTTAGATAATTTCAGTGTGCTATGTACGTATATTCAATTCTGAATTATATTAGTAATAGAAGTAACGATATGAACTGTACGTATTAAGGTGTTGGGCTGTATGACGGAAAAGAAGTGTAATCAAATTGTTGTGAATATCAGTTACAATACCCTGTAAGCTTCATGTTTGAAAGAGAAAAGTTGCTGATGCGTAGGGCTGATCTAAACGAGAACAGCAGATACATTACTGTAGCTCATTCTCCAATTAGACATTACCTACATTATACACTACAATTATATTTACGAAGTAACTTAATTTCGTAAAGAAATAAAATAAATTTCATTAGCTTATTTAGACGTCATGAAATGAGCGTATATCCGTACACACACAACGGGAGAGTATGAGATGTACGTTACTAGATTATTTGGCCCGTAGAAGAATAGGGGGGTAACTGTGTGAGATGGAAAGTGGCGGTAAGTCGTACCCGCACAACATGGAGACGTGTCGACAACCATTGTTGTGCAAAGTCAAAAGTTAATGTTGCCCTCTCATTTGTAACTAAAAGATAAAGGTGAAGAGGATGCTATTGGGCCGTCCCAGTGGGAGGATGCGGGGTTGAACAGGTAGGTGAGTTCTACCTCTCGTTCGATTTTTTTTTTTTGACAAATGGATTTACGTCAAATTAGTTGTTAGTTACGGGTCTGGTCAAAGTATCCAAACAGCGGTGTAGCCCAAGTTGCGTGGCTAAGGCGCATTGCTTGTTCACATTAAACTCGGTACTTCTGTGTATTCGCTGCTCAACAGTACGTAGATTTACGTAAAATCATCCAGTTAACTAAAAGGGAAGCGGTGTATATTGTATTTCTGTTTACATGCTAGGTTGTTTATTTTATTCCATAATTTTGTATAGGCGTACGGATAATTTTTGAAAACAACAAATAACGTCCACTCTGATAATCGTTGTACTTTAATAATTAATTACTTGAACATCGCTAGATAGAATATAATACAATGAAAAATTTATCAGCGGCAGCTGACCGATCACAGTCGTAGAAAATATTTTCCCTGCGTAACTAATTAATCAATTGTAAAATATGGTCGTAAAAATCTGTGCCGGACAGATGGAAAATAAACCTGTGACGTTACCGCAAGGCGCCATCTTACCTCGGTAATTACTTTTGATTGATGTACTTTGAAAATAATTTTATCCAAATTAGTCAAGGATAAAACGACTAATAAGAATCGAAGTAAATAATTACGATTTTTAAAACATTTTATGAGCGCAAACAAGATATTGTGATGTCGGCTGTATGGCCTTGTTGGAACTTTGTTGCCCCCTTCTATGCCCGAGGCTTAATCTTCACTCAGCGATGCTGTGAAGCATGGACCCACTTCAAGTCTTACCTTCACGCAGCATCCACATAAGTTGTCAGCCAATTCTGTGACTTTCTCGTGTTTGCGTTACCGTTACGTTTGAATACACTAGTCTAGTGGAACAGTGATTTTTTTATGTAGGCCTACGAGCAATAAAAAAACTGTAAAAGACAATCAACTGGTACTCCATAAGTTGTGCATAAACTTATGTATTTTATAGTGTTTGTGTAAACGTAATTGCGGGCGAAAAGAGGATGCGTGTGGAATATAGATGATCGTTGCCGGAAGACTGGACACGTTCCCTCAGGAACCTCCAGTATGTTGGCGCATGTTGGGATTAGAAAAAAACGTCAGTTTGCAGGTCTGTTTACGTAGTAAAAATATAATTTCAATTCTATCGAGTAACTCTCCATTTGCATGCCGCAAGTCCGTATAAGTAACAAATTATTGAATTAATTTCTACCCTGTGAAATTAATACATTTGTTTAGAGAGGGATTGATGATTGTTTTTGTGAAGCACTTTATTTTTTTTGCTACTTTTAATTGTTACTTATTCTGAAAAGCGCATTGAAAAGTAATAAATTTTATTGTAAAGAAGTATTTTGTTTACCAGAAGTTTGTATGAAACGTTACATTAGATCTACTACTATACTTACGCAGAATTTCTTAACATAATTCGGTAATGATATCATGATTATTAAATTGTACTTGGTAATTTAATATTTCATAAATTTAAACAAAATTGAAAGTTGTTAAAATCAGTTTCTTAAACTATTTAGATTTTTTTTAAAGTAATAAAGTTGTGTTAGTGATTATAATCACAAACAGAAATTAAGTTGTACAGTACTATAAAGAAAATTCCCGATTAGCGCTTTCGAGCCTTCCAGCTCATTATCAGATCGGAAACACACCTTATATGAGCGCGGGAATTTTCTCTGTAGTGGTGTGCAACAGCTTAGTTTCTTTTATTGTTGTATTGGAGTGTTAGTGGTCTCAAATATTTCTACTAGTAATCTTATACAAACCACTATATTGTCTTTGGTATTGACGAGCGCTTTCGACAGTCAAGCCATCTTAAGGTCATTTACCAACCTGGTGGTTTGTATAAAATTACTAGTAGAAAAAAGAGCTTAGTTTCTGTTTAAAATGAATCGTCACCACATTATTATATGCAGAAAATACGTTTAAGGTTCCTCGTTATTCGTTTCATGTGACAAACCGTGGTTTATGTGAGCGTAACGAATGTGGCTAAGTATGTTATGACGTGATGTGTTTTAAGTGATCTTTATGCGTATTAATTTTTTATAATTATTAATGTAATTCGCTGGAACTGATCATGTTTGCGTGCCCGAAATTCCGACAAATAGAGGAGATGTACTAAAAGAAATCTAAGGATTACAAAAACGTGTGTTCGTTCCCATTGTTGAAGTTAAAGATTAACGTGATAAGTTGCCTTGATACTGTAGCAGACCGTCATGATGTGGTAAACTATAGCCTAGTGGTCGTGTGCAAAATACACCACGGGATTCTATCCTGATGTGTAGTTTACTGCCGTATGTGCCTACATTTACGATTGAATTCTTGTTTGATTGATTTTGAATCATTGCTTTTAAAAACGACAACAATAGACTTGCCGGACTTATTTCAAATTTTCACGTGATGGACGATGGATTTGGTTGGCAGTGATTTGTCCTGTTTGCATTTCCACCTGTTAGTGAGGAAAAAACAGAAAGTAAATGAAAACCTGGTCAAGTACAAACACAGGAGGTTTGATTTGTTCTGAGGATTGTTAGATTATTAAAGACGGTTTTCTAAGAGTACGCCTAATATATTTTAATCGTATTCTGTATTATTAAGAATTAAAGACATACTTGTTGCTTTCCTCTACTTGGAAGCCTAGAAATTCGGATCGGAAAGCCTTCGAATACGGTGTCGTGGAAGAAGACATTTCGTAGAATATTCAAGAAAACGTATATTTTTGACCTCGGTAGATTCTGTTTGAAGCTGTTTATTGTACAGTGTAAGCAGCTGGAAAGAATTGTATAGCTAAAGTTATCAAATGCTTCCGTGCACGTTCAATAAGATTAACGGCAAGTAAAATTGCTGTTTTTGGTGTGTTAATACGTTCAGTAGAATGTTTGTTAGTGACATTTACATTGTTAAAATGTTCGTTTACAAATGAATAACTTAATTTCAGAAATATATTCTTACATTTAATGATTGTTTTATTAATATATGCACTCGCATAATCAATTTCCTCGCGATGTTTTTGTTTATTATTGCTTTTCGTTAAATGAATGAACGTGTATTGGGTGTTTACTGAAAACGGTTTTTAAAAGTTGTCTAAATTCGAATTTTACAAAAGCTGTTAATACTTTTGTACGGCTGCAATTTTGAAATATTACTTGTCACGGCGATTTTTGTCTTCTAGTTTCTAACTGATACGATTCACTCGTATATTCTAATTTCGTTGTTTTTAACCAGTGTAGTTTCCAGTTGAACTTTCCTGGGTGACGTTTGGCGCTATTGGTAATAAATATGTGAAGAAAGAGATGTGGAGAACCAATGTTTTCAGGCAAGTAATTTGCCCGACACAGCCGAAATGTGTAGTGTAAATACATATAAGACCGTTGTGATGTTACCATGATATGTGTTGCCAGTATTTGCATTTGTCATCTCTGTTTCAGTTTGTGGTTTTACTGCCGTGTGTTAGAAGATTTACTTTTGCATTAGAGGGTATCTCTTCTAAAATTACACGATACAGACCGCCGGCATTTTAGTATTAAAATTCCTTCGGTACTTCATGTTACTTTCTAAATAACATTCATCCCCTTGTGAAGCAATTGCAGATGGTAAATGTGTTAATCGGAAGATACGAAGAGTAAGGATATGTAATACGGGATGTTAATTTGTACTAATGCGGCTACATAATGCCCCCCCGCCCAAACCATTCGCTTTATCTACAAATTATAGTAAGCAAAATTTTTGATTGATAATTGTGAACTGTGTTCTTAATGGACCGCAACATGTCAGGTGGTATACGACTACTATGAAGTCTCTGGGATATATGATGACTGTGTGTTTCCGGTATTCTTAATAATTATTATTCAGTAACAAAACTCATTTTTGTATCCCACTGGTTATATATATTTCAAATCTTACAAGTCTGTTCTTTTAATCGTGTATTAAGAAAATTGTAGTTAGTGATTTATGTTAGACATGTTGGTGGGAAATCTAAAACTGTTCTTCACTATAAAAGTACAAAAATAAAGAGAGTCCTGTCAAAGTACTCTCACTGCAGAACTCGAGTCATTATTTCATCCGGCATATGAATATTAACTATGGGCGGTTAATTTGCTTAAAGAAATAACCCACGTTATTATAATTTAGAACGTCTATAATTTTTATATAGTAGAATAACAAATATAAAGGCCGAGAAGATTGAACCGTTAAAGTAGACGAGTGTTGTCTTCATAGACAGACAGTTAACGGACATATCAGAAGACGGCACAACACTATACGTTACGCTAAGGCTAATTCGTACCACAGTGAAATGACCCTATATTGTTAGAAACGCTGTTTAGGCCTAGCCTACTCCAGTTTGACACATTGCGTTAGATGCGCAACGAGAAACATTTTTTCAGTTCGTAATTAAACGTTAATATGATAAAACACTACTGTGCTTTTAGACTATATTGAACATTTTGCAGTTTTAGTTTCATTATCTTTTAAAGAATTTGATAGGGATTCACTTCAACGGAACAAAGCTCGGGTCTTTTCAACTGTAAACTGTTTGTTTAGTGCAAATAAAGACACCTCAATAACATAGAAGTAGCGAGACATAAATGTGTAGCAGCGTGTCCTCGGTCAGGAGGAAACAGAATGTCCTTAATCATATAGCCGTGTAAATGTCTTCTTTTATTTTCATGGAGTTTCTGACAAAGGTACTCCCTGCTGCCAACTAGAATAAACAAAATATATTTTCTAACGAGCAGTTAGAAGACAAATATAATTTCCACCGTACAGTTTAATGGCCAGCAAGTCGAATGTGTACTTTTCCTTGTGGCAATGGGAATAGGTTAAACACAGGATAAATTTACCACTGATTGTTCACGCAACTGCAAAAAAATACAGTGCAATAGGCAGTGAAATAAAAAATTATCAAAATACAAATGAAAAATGAGTAACAGGTGTGAAAAGATAGTCCTACTGTCGGCATGACGACTTTTGCACAGCAACATTTTAAACGGCGTGGTTTTCAATCGTACGATAGTCTTTTGGTGGAGATGTTTATGGTGGGCTCATTTTGACGCTACATGGACAAAAATAAGTCGAGTTTTCCGTAATACATAGCAATAATTTTGTTAAATTGAACCTTTCAATTTTGGTTTCAGCATATGGTTTAAAATTATCGCAGTTAAAATGTCAGAACGATTCTATCGAAATTTTCTTTTTTTAAATTCATTGTTTAGTGTATTTTCTTTATTTTTTTATTTTCTACATCTGTATTTGTAAAATTTATGGGATCAGAAAATTGGGTAATTCTGTTCGTGTATTTTACTTTTTATTTTTTTTATGCTGTATCTGTTTGGTTTCTGTACTGTTTTTCGTATACTGAATATGGAAAGCAGATGTAGTCTTTTCCCTTTAAAATTATAGCTGTTAAAAATTTCGCCTTATTACTAGAAGGATTGTGTCCTTATTGCCTTGTTTATCACCTCACCGCAGCAATTTTCTATTTGCTACATTGTGTTAGAAACAAATTTCCGACTCGCTAAACGTTATTTGGAAAGTTTATTGTTAACTTTGAATCGGCCACTAAACCTGCTAATAAGGAACCATTCGTTTATAAAATAATGTGCGAAAATGTAAAATAAAATGTGCGTTCATTTCTAGCTCCTTTTAATGGAAGTATAGAAAGTTAGGAAACAGAAAATGCAATACAATAAACTATGAACTAATACAAAATTACTAAAACAAAACATAAATAAAAAATAACAGCTTTGGAAAGACAGCGCTAATCTAAAGTAAGACTTCCACAGCAACATTTTAACCGAACGAAGTGACGCGAGGACGTTTCGTCGTGGAGACGTTATGACGTGATAAACACAAGAATTAGTCCAGTTTGCTTAAGTTCGTATGTGTACCCCGTGATACGTCGTATGCAGTCGAACCTGGCCTCAGCATTTTGTCATGAGACAAGTATTTGAAAAACTAATTAGCTCAGATATTTAATGAAGCAAACGTATATAAACCTGAGTTATCGTGGCATGTATCGTTTACAGTGTTTTGACTTACGAGGTTCTATTTTTCCATTTGTGTAATAATTCAGTAAGGAAACATTGTATGCTCACATTCACAGACCCAACACTCCGGTGTAATATGTTTCGTGTTACGACGTTCTCCTTCCCCACTTGTTCTCGTTTATAACGCGACACCGAATTGTCCCTGTTAGATAAGTGGTGGTCTTCTCGATATGAAGACAAAATCGAGACTATAAATAGATTGCTGAGTAGATGATGCACAATTAGTGTACGATTGCTTCCTGGCGCTTGCGAATACTGTTTTCCATTTCGATAATACGTTATTGAATTACGGATGTACTCGTATTAAACAATCCGTTTGGCAGTTAGTGCGTACGTACGTATGTGTGATTGTAGGCTATTAATACGTTCTGTTACTTACCGACTGTATGGGACGTACATTAACATAACCACCTGTTGTATCGGTTATAATAACATATAGTAATTACATGACGTGTGCATAAAAATGTAGTTGCAGTCCACCTCAGGTTGGGTTGTGTACGTCAACCTTCGACACTAGTGTTGCTTTCACACACACTGTTAGTGCTTTTCTGGTCGGTAACACGTTTGAAATTGGTAACAGCTTAAATTAATGTCATTAAGATATGTATTCTCCGTGTATGTAGGTAATCATGTCTGTTGAAGATTAATTTGAATAAAGTTTTCGTTTTTAATATTAAGGATGCAGCGTGTTAATTCCCTATAACAGTGGTTCCCAATCTTTTTTGTAATGGGACCCACAATTTTTCTGGAAAAATTTTCGCGACCCAGTATATATATATATATATATATACACGTAAAATTATATGTAATATGAAACTGAAGTTATTATTATATGTGCAAATGCTTTGCTGAGCAAGAATTTTTAAAATGGTGAAGGGAACATTATTAAAGAAAAGAAACAATATTTTGTCCAATAAGAAATTTATTTTATACAAATTAAATGGTAAACTCAATGAGATTTGTGGTATTGTTTAGTCTTGGTGTTAATGATACTTTCTATATCTGGATTGAAGCTTGTTAGTTTTAGGCGTAAATCGTTTTCCACGCAAAGTTTGTTTCTATATTTGTTTAAAAAAAAAAAAAAAAACTAGAAAATGCACGCTCGCATAAGTAAGTAGTTGTGAATCCCATTAATTCCTTCAAAGCTATATTTGCAAGCACTCGATACTCTCCCTTTATTTTGATCCAAAATGGGATTAGGCTTGAGTCTTTAAAGAAAGTTTTCAAAGAAGAATCACATGATAGTTCCATCAGGGAGTCTTCCTCAGATGCTGACAGTTTAAGCTTTTTAAGGTTGTCCTCTACAAACGGATTTCTTATCCATAACAATTCATCAGGAATTCTTGGAAAGTAACTCCTAAAACAAGAACCAATTTTAAGTAATACTCTTGCATAAACAAACAACTTTCAATGGGACTAACGTAAAAACATCAGTTCGTAAAAACCTTAAACTTAAAACATTAACCCGTAACCATTATCATTTTAAATAAATAAGCGGTAGAACTTAATTGTTACTTTTCTTTATTGGGTGAAAAATAATATCAAGAAAATAATAAGACTTATGTTTAATAAGAAATACTTCAAATCTAAGTGGTTATTAGTAAAATCATTTGAGAATAATTACCTGAAACTAGAGGCCAGTGCTTCAAGATGGTCCTTCATGGCAGTTGCAGTATCCTCGTTAACTTTGATTCCATATGTTTCTAAGAAGTCATTGAGGAGTGGGAATGCATCAAAACAACTGTCTTTCCCTTTACTGGACCATCTTTCAAGTTTTTTAATAGTTGCTTCTATTTTATCTTGAACATAGAACTTGTGGACATCCTTCCCTTGCAGCGATAAATTGAGGATATTGAGATCATTGAATATGTCACCCAAATATGAAAGCCGTATTAGCCAGTTTTCGTCATTTAACATTTCCAAAAAACTGCTCACAGTTTTCGCATCACTTTTGTGCTCCAACAAAAACATTCTCAGTTCATCTGTTTAGATGTAACTAAAACGAATACGATCTTTAGTTATCCTTCATCAGCATATTTCGGTCTGTAGGCAGAGACTTTTGTTTTTTACTTTCTTTTTCTGAACAGTGTGTGTGTCTTGATACTTTGGTTAATATTCCTTGAGTCTTCTATGGCTGTACATCCTCGAGACGTAGATGCTGTGAAATTTTCAAGGGAATTGAAATGAATAACAACGACGAAGCCACATGTACTTTGATGACAAAACAAACTGCATTATGGTGATATCTCTTGATACCACATTATACAAGAAATATCTCTACGCTCTTAGTGCAAGTAATCTGTTTAGTATATTTAGTTCTTTGTTTAAATAGTGAACGGACAATAAAAGCGTAGAAATCAGAATGTGATGCGACAAGGAATGCGGAAATCCATCAAGATTACAAATATTGAACGTGTGTTTGTATTTGCCGGCGCGCGCGAAGTTTGTGGCGTAGTGATGACAGACACTTCACACCTTCGCTGTGCGACCTTCATCGCCATCGCCATCGCCTTCGCCATCATTAGTGAGGCTCCCGACTCATCTTTGTAAAGAGGAATTAATTGTAGTCTGCCTCTGAATGTGGGACTTATTATTAATGGTTTAAAGAATCTCGTAGTCCGCGCTCGTTCGCTGTACTGAATCCAAATTACAGTCCTGTAACGTTTGTAAAACTAGGGATTTGAAATTTAATTAACTGTGAGATTCGTATCCAATACGCAACGGCCGTGGTTGCGGCCTCAACATTTACAGAAGGCTGCTGTCTGTCATTAATTAACGTATGTCACCTCTAACATTGTGCGTCACTTCCGACGAATTGTACTGGCCCCTACTTCGGCGTTATATTTTGTATATATTTATTTGTATTAACGCAGGGTTGGCTTGTTGTTGCAGAAATGTCTGTTCAGAGTAATCTGAAAACGTTCATTTTATTTCGAGTCGTAGATGTAAGAACATGCGACTGTAGAATGAACGTAACATAAATTTTGTATATGAGTTAATATAGAGTAAAATGGTCGAACGGAACCACGCATGTGCGTAAGCGCAAATCGTAAGTAACGACGTGTACAATAAATTGTATAGGCTTAGTTATGTAGCGACACGTACAGAACATTGTGTTCACCGGATCGTTTGTAGCGATTTAAGAAGATAAACAAGATGTTGAGACCGTTAAAAAAATCGTACCGTTGAGACCATACACATTTGTATAAAACTTAGTTTACCACTCGAGCGTTTCTGACGAAGGAGTTTTCGAAAACCATTACGTATAAATATATGTTTTGATAATTCGTAATACCAAAATTGTAGTAGCGCATATCACGATTATATTTTAGCAAGAAATGTTTATAATAGTAATGGTTGTAAACGGTCTGGGCAGTGTTTGCAGCGCGTCTTGGCTGAACCCAGCGTTAAAGTCACTGTACACTGTGACTAGCAGACTTTTCATAGTCTTCACCTCATTTTGCGAATGACTTATCCCACGACGAGTTGTTCGCGTCTATAAAGATATGATTACAGATTTCTTATGTGTAAGAAACCTGTTGTCTGAGGATTTCATGAGATATTGTCCGTTTTTACGTGGTACTGAATCGCTCCAAGATTTAATAAACTCTTTGTATCAGGCTCGTTTTGATGCGTTGATTTCATACGACCGTGTAGTAGGCCCCGTCTGTAGAGTGAAGGAGAATAAATATGATTGAAGTGACAGCGTAGTGATTGATGTTTAGTTGTAGACGTCACCTCTGCGCCGACTTTACAACTTCCTCGTTACAAACCTGTTGGTGCTGTGAACGTCGCCACTATTGTTATTTTTGTGAAGATGTAAAAAAAAATACCAAAATAATTTTATGCTAGCTGCTGAGTATGTGGCAGCTCCCGGCCGTAATGCGGTACAATTTGTCATTCTCTCCTGAGTAATTGCCTATAACCCTTGCCGCAGTAATAACGATAATTGAGCCCGACTCTGCGGCTGCCATCTGCCAAACCCCACCCCGAATCCGCACTGTTTATCCTTTACGTTCTCTTGGGATTGAAACGTTCTCTAGTCTTAACGTTTTAAATTATTCGTCTTTGTAAGACTGCACATAGGCCTAGCAGGATGTTCCACATGTTTCCTACTACAGGTCTACTGGTATTTCAGTTGTACTGTGTATACGGTTTCGTTCAGACGTCATGTTACTTCAGTGAACTGTCTGTGGATTAGTTTTTCTCGTCGTTTTTTAATGTCATTAAACTGGCCAGTTGTAACCGATTTATGGAAGTTGACAGGAACAAACAAGTAGAAGTTTGAGATTAGCTTGTTATATTCAATAAATAGGCGAACGTTGTGTGCGACACCGGTGTGTAAGAGGGTTTCCAAATCTAACGTAATTATCGGACTAGTCACACCACACTGTAAATAATAAACCCAACAAAGCTATGTGTATTACCACCAGCCACGTGTAGACTAATTTCAGATCCTTGTTACTCTGTTAATTCTTTTTTTCTGTTATTTTTTCTTCTGTGTACGTACTCCTCTGTTGGGTAAGAAAGAAACCAAGAAAGGCGTGTGTTGGTTTTTTGTTGGGTATGTTCGTGTCTTCTTATATATATATATATATATATATATATATATATATATATATATATATATATATATATATTCAAACACTTTTTGCTACAGTCCGTTTCTTGATGTATATAATATATTTAATATTTATAAAGAAATTACCTCAAGATATTTTTTCCCTTATTAGGAACATGTTTCGAGAACCATTGTGTTCTCATCCAGGTAATTTCTTTATAAATATTAAATATAATATATATATATATATATAATCTTGATAAGTTTTTTAAGACTCTGTATTTGATCTTATAATATCCCTGCCGTCCACGTATCCGGCAGTTCCTCTCGTTGTGTCCCGTCAGCGTCGGCGTCGTAACATGTGAAATTTTCCCATCCCCTAGACGTTTACAAAAATAAAGATCGCAATAGTAATCGAATGGTCAGTAGACTAAGGTGTGTGTGCATGTGTGACAACTCGGCTGATGAAGGTTTCTCTCGCCAATATCTTTAGAGCCTGTAGCGGGATAATTCAAACTCCAAGAATTTGACCAGTGCGGATGCATTACGTGTGCCTTCGGTTGTATATTATACACGAAATCGTCTTTGCGATTGTTTGTTGCGTGATTGGATTAGAAGAACAGTAAACTAAAACTAGCCCAGAAATGGTTTACTTTAATTCTCGTAAAAATTATGTAATAGCTAATCAGTAGGTGAGTCACAGACCCGTTTATAGTTGGAAATTAGTGATTACACAAATCCGTATATGCAACGAATTTCCCCAAAACAATTTAGCGATTAGTACGGATCTGTTTTATCTTCCTCCTCTCCTAATATTAGGCCAATGGCACGCCAACACAGTGTGCAAAGTGTGCGACACACACAGATGCCAGGATAGTAAAAGCGCCAAAAATTTCAGGCGAGGAGGAAATATTTGAAAACAAAATTATTATTCATTAAATGAATTGTATTAACCTTTTCGGTGCTCTGGACAGTATACGAAATTTTACACTGTTAACCATTTATTTCTGATTTTAAAAACGACATACATCAGATAATTCAGTTTATTTATTTAAACAACTTAATCACAGATTCGGAGATTTATTAGCTTTGGAGCACTTATTATCTTAATTTACAAATGCTCTTCGGATTCTTTTGTCATTACCGGTACCTGTAGCATCTGCGGAACTATCTTTTTCTAAACTTAAAATTATTAAAACTACTTGCGCTCTAGAATGGTACAAGACAGACTTTCACCACTTGCCATTATATCAATAGAGTCAGCTGTTTTGGATCAACATGACGTACACGATATTATTCGAGAATTTTCATTAATGAAAGTTAGACAAGTTCAGTCCACTTAATGATTTTTCTCTTTCCGTTTAAATATTTACTTACCTATTTCGTTACCAAATAATGTTTGTAATATATTCCTATTTTATATGATATAAAATTTATATGACACACACAGACATATACACGCGCTCGCGCGCGCACCCCCCCCCCCTCCCACACACACAAAGTGCAGTGCAAATGTCAAAGTGATTTTCTTGCCAAATAAAATATTGTAAGTTTAAGTTTATGTACCAAAAGTATTTAATATCTTTGTTTTTATAAAACTGTAAGAATATCTGTTAATTTACGTAAAACTATTAAGGTGCAATTGGTAAATGATTTTCTTGACAAATAACATATTTGTAACGTATTTGTATATTTGTAGACACTACTGTGTATTAGGCCTCAATGTTTGGAGTATAGTGTGTAATCTAGACAGTTTACATTAGTGGTATCCCTTCGTGAAGTTCGGCAGTGGGGTTGTATTTTTCGCAAACTTATACTGTGTTGGGTTATCCGTCGAGAACTTGACATTTAAACAGGCTGGGATGATATTGAGTAGATGGAAAAAGTTAGAAAGCATGATTTGTGGAGTCCTGGGGTGAGCGCTCATAAACGCGTGAAAGTTCTCATGACTTGTACTACGAGTAAGGTGAAATGTACATGAAGTATATGTTGCTGTTGTTGATGTGCACGTTAATACAGTGTACACAATAAATGAATAGCTGATACGCGTAATAACATATTTCAAAACGCTCCTTTACCGATGGCAAAAGTTTTTTATCGGGAGATTAATGAGGATAGAGGAATAACGCTGGCGACATTTACAATTATCATTTTACATCGTGTCATTTAGCATACCTGATTACGTTCTGTGACGCACATGTAGAGGTCACGGCTCTATAGAGGTCCGTACCATTCTATGCTGCGTATTTGTTTTGTGTAATTCTTTTGTCGTGTATTCCGTGGAAAACGCAGGCTATGGGTATGCTTGCTGTTCAAAAATTATGTGGATTCGGTAAAGTGTATTGTCTACCCGATCTATCTTATTTCTTCACACATTTTAACCTTTTATAATCTCGTTTTTTTATATTTACTAATGTATTTCACTAATGTTTAAATGTAAATGTTTACCTTTAAAATTTAAAATATTCTTTTTGATTGTATTTTTTACGTTGTAATATTGCACATTCCGAGTGTAACTCTTGGGTAAAGGCTACTTCAGTTTAATATTTGTATTGTTTATACAAAGTTTTAGTAATTTATGTAATTAAAGTGATGGGTACGTGGTAATCATAACGTTTCACTCGCCCTTGGATGAGGTATTGTAAACTTACTGAAGTTACTTTTTTATTTTTTGAAATATTGTGGACTTTTGTATTCCTTGACAGTTATTTTCTTAAGCAAGTAATAAACTTTTAGCACTGTACGACTCACCAAAACGTATTCTGTATCTTAAGAGATTGTCTGTTTTCAATGAACAAATAATTGATTTGAATTCGCTAAAAAAAATTTTTAAGTTTTTGAAGATACACAAGTTTTTTTTGTAAAACTTATATCAGGCACTTTATAATTGTAATACTTAGTTTAAAAAATAGTTAATTATAACGGCAGTGAACGTACGAGTTACAGATTAACAGCAGAACACATACAAAACATTCATTTACTCACACAGAGGAGCGTAAGCGTGCGCTTATTCCATTTGACTATAACTTCTCACCTGTGGTAGTATGCCAGTTCCTGTTCTTAAGTTTTCAGCTGCTGTAGAAGCCAGGTTTTGTTCTTTGTGTATGTTTATACAAAACTGCATTTTTTCTCTTGTGGATTCATATTTGAGTGTTTGTAAAGAACGTGTGTAGTATTATCAATAAAGTTATCAAATGCAAGTTCACGTTAACTGCCAACGACCAGTGTCATGCTACCATCATCATAGGTTTCCTAATGATTTTCATTAGTTCAGTGTTTACTTACACGGTTACTGATGATACTTCTTTCTACGATGACTTTTAGTGTAGGCCTAGGGGGTTTTGTTCGTGTTTCAATTTTTGAACCCGAAGTTAGTTTAATATTTTCAAGAACTTGTTGAATATATTATTTATATTTTAAAAATTAAACGAAATTTTTATTAACAAATTACTGTACGCATATTACTTATATTTGCATATTAAAAATCCTTATAGTCGAATATTTGCAGACCTTTATAACAAACGTAATGCAATCCAGATTATTGCCAACGGCTCGTTTAGTCACGCAAACTATAGCCTTTAATTTGTTTGTAAAATAAGCTTACAACATGTCATTATCAACCTAGTGCAAATAGAATGGTTTGTTTGAATCTCATGAAATTCAAAGCCGATCACCAATAGATCCAGCCCTATTTTGATCTCTGATATTCCTCTACCCTATGGTTTAAAGGATACGTTACTTTTGAAACTCTCAGATTGTCCATTCGTGTGATATCATGTTCACACCTTCAGTTGTGTTCCCTGTTTTTTATATTAAACTAAACTAAACATTTCTGTACGAGCATACACATATTCTTTCTGTAGAGCATACTACAGACGTTGCATGTCGCAAGAATAGTTCGTGTTGTTCCGTTAGAAAGGCCCCACAATAAAACATCCCCGCCAGTAGTGTTGGCGCGTCCAAGTGCCACAGTAAAGAGTGATGTCCGCTTTAAAACAACGGAAAGATTCTGTCGAAATTTGTTTGTTTTTTTACTCTTTTTTTTTATATAGGCCTACATTGTTTACTGTATTTTCTTTGTTTTCTTATTGTCTTCATTTGTGTTTGCAATATTTAGGACATCAGACAGTTGGGTAATTCGTTTCGTGCACATTACTTTGTATTTTCTTTTTTTATACTATATCTGTTTATATTTCCATGTTGTTTTCCATATGGAAAGCAGTTGTAGTCTGTGCCTTTTGAAATTGTCGCTGTTAAAAATTACGCCTCAACACAGTGTGAGTCTGTTCATTGTTTATTTTCTCGCCGAAGCAGTTTTCTGTATAGTAGGCCTACATTGTATTAGAAAGAAATTTCCGACTCACTAAACGAAATTTGAAACTTTTATTTTTATGTATGTATGTAGCCTATGTATAAAATGTAATATTTATAAAATTATACATATTATACAGATATGTTTAAACAAATACAGGGTGATTCACGAAGATATGCATAAACTTTAAGAGCTCATTCTACATGTAAAAATAAGAAAAAAAGTTCATATAAACATAGGTCCGAAAACGGTTCGTTAGCGAGTTACGGCTCGCGAACCAGTTCGCCCTGATTTCTTGTCCCACGGTAAAATGACGCCATACTGAAATCCGTGGGGTATAAAGTGAAGAGTAAATTTGGTGGCTTCTTGTAGTTTTTGATCTGAAAAATTGAATAAAAGAGGTCCCAGACGTCTATCTTAATTAGTTTTTAAGAAAAACTGGGTAAAACACAAAAAAAACTGGAATGGAAAAACACACATTTTTAGATTTGGGATAAAATAACTTCGTTAATTTGCTAATAAACAAATTAAAATGTCTAACTAACTTTGTAGAGAATTTAATTATGAGAAAACTGATATGTCTATATATATATATGTATAATGTCTATTAAAAGTAAGGACAAATTTGAGAAATTTGACTTTAATTAAAAACAAAACAGACCAAAATGCGCCGGAAAAGTGTTACAATTTACAGGAATGGCATTGTAAACTTTCGAAACACCTACACTTGGGCAGACGAAAACCCACGAGACTGCCCCCAAGACAGGACCAACATACTTTTTCATTTAATGTGTGGTGCGGTCTTCTTGGTGATAATCTCTTAGGCCCGTTTTTCTTACCACCAAGGCTTAATGGAAGACAATACTTACATTTTCTGCAAACGACTCTGATGGAACTCTTGGAAGATATTCCACTTGCAGATAGAGTGCAGATGTGGTTTTTGAATGGCGGTGCATCTGCTCACTACTGTCGTGATTTGATGAACCATTTAAATAATACATTCGGTAAGCGATGGATTGGTCGAAACGGACCAGTAAAATGGCTATCTCGAATTACCCAGAAAAGTCTTACAATTTTAAACAGAACAGAGGTTTTCGTAAATGTTCTTATAAAATGTAACTGTAAACAAATTAAAAACTTCCTTCAAATGATTAAATATCAAAATTGGTAAATTGATAAAGCTGCAAACGTTAGTTCAAAGCAGTTGTTTAATGTGGCCATTTTGTTGACTGCCAGAATTCAGCTCGGGGAATCCATGCTAGCCGGGCACGTTTTGTAGCATCAGGATTATTCTTAACAGGATCTCCATATTCTATTATGCGTGTATCAATTCTTCTTGTGTGCCAATACTAACGGAATAAACTAACGACTTCATTCAACCGCAAAGCAAAAAATCTGCTGGCGCGAGATCAGGAGATCGAGGTGGCCATTTTACTGGTCCGTTTCGACCAATCCATCGCTTACCGAATGTATTATTTAAATAGTTCATCAAATCACGACAGTAGTGAGCACATGCACCATCATTCAAAAACGTCTGCACTCTATCTGCAAGTGGAATATCTTCCAAGAGTTCCATCAGTCGTTTGCAGAAAATGTAAGTATTGTCTTCCATTAAGCCTTGGTGGTAAGAAAAACGGGCCTAAGAGATTATCACCAAGAAGACCGCACCACACATTAAATGAAAAAGTATGTTGGTCCTGTCTTGGGGGCAGTCTCGTGGGTTTTCGTCTGCCCAAGTGTAGGTGTCTCGAAAGTTTACAATGCCATTCCTGTAAATTGCAACACTTTTCTGGCGCATTTTGGTCTGTTTTGTTTTTAATTAAAGTCAAATTTCTCAAATTTGTCCTTACTTTTAATAGACATTATACATATATGTAGACATATCAGTTTTCTCATAATTAAATTCTCTACAAAGTTAGTTAGACATTTTAATTTGTTTGTTAGCAAATTAACGAAGTTATTTTATCCCAAATCTAAAAATGTGTGTTTTTCCATTCCAGTTTTACTTCCATATTCCTTAAGGAATGGAAGTATGGTGATGGCAAAAAAAATCGTGTTCGAGATTATTGCAGATTCTGATTGTACTACACTCAAAACATGAAAAAAAGTCGTTTTCCGAAAAGTGTCTGTCTGTGTGTCTGTGTGTCTGTCTGTAGATTTTTTTCTATGGCAAACGATAACTGCCGCAAATTCAAACAAAATCAAATAATTTTTTGCATACAGCCCTGATTTGTAGAGGACTCGCGACCTATTGTTTTTGGTGAAGATCGGTTGAGGCAAAGGGGTAGTTTACCTGCAACGGTTTTTTTTATCAAGGGAAATTTTTTTTTTATGGCAAACGATAACAGCAGCAAATTCAAACAGAATCAAATAATGTTTCGCATACAGCCCTGAATTGTAGAGTTCTCAAGACCTATTGTTTTTGGTGAAGATCGGTTAAGGGAAAGGGGTAGTTTACCTGTAACGTTTTATGTTTTAACAAGGGTATTTCCTATGGCAAACGATAACAGCCGCAAATTCAAACAGAATCAAAAGATTATTTGCATACAGCCCTAAATTGTAGAGTTCTCAAGACCTATTGTTTTTGGTGAAGCTCGGTTAAGGGAAAGGGGTAGTTTACCAACAACGTTTTTTTAACAAGGGTATTTTCTATGGCAAACGATAACAGCCGCAAATTCAAACAGAATCAAATAATTTTCTGCATACAGCCCTGATTTGTAGAGTACTCAAGACCTATTGTTTTTGGTGAAGATCGGTTGAGGGGAAGGGGTAGTTTACCTGCAACGTTTTTTATCAAGCGTATTTTCTATGGCAAACGATAACTGCCGCAAATTCAAACAGAATCAAATAATTGTTTGCATACAGCCCTGATTTGTAGAGTACTCGCGACCTGTTGTTTTTGGTGAAGATCGGTTGAGGGGAAGGGGTAGTGTACCTGCAACGGTTTTTTTTATTAAGGGAAATTTTTTTTTTTGGCAAACGATAACAGCCGCAAATTCAAACAGAATCAAATAATGTTTCGCATACAGCCCTGAATTGTAGAGTTCTCAAGACCTATTGTTTTTGGTGAAGATCGGTTAAGGGAAAGGGGTAGTTTACCTACAACGTTTTTTTAACAAGGGTATTTTCTATGGCAAACGATAACAGCCGCAAATTCAAACAGAATCAAATAATTTTCTGCATACAGCCCTGATTTGTAGAGTACTCAAGACCTGTTGTTTTTGGTGAAGATCGGTTGAGGGGAAGGGGTAGTTTACCTGCAACGTTTTTTATCAAGCGTATTTTCTATGGCAAACGATAACTGCCGCAAATTCAAACAGAATCAAATAATTTTTTGCATACTTCAGTGAATTGTAGAGGACTCAAGGCCTTTAGATTTTGGTGAAGATCAGTTAAGGGGATGGGGTAGTTTACCTGCAGCCTTTTACGTTTTAACAAGAGTAAAGTACTTGAAAATTCATTTAAACTTTTTCAAACAATGGTAATTGTTGAAAATAAAATAATTTTGTTGCCAGGCAATCTGAAAATTTCAGATTTTGTACCACAAAATCTGAAAAGATTATACGATAGTTTATGAAATGGTTAATAATACGTCAGTGGAAGGTGTAATGAGAAATTAGCAGAAATGGAAACCTGGGGAATGTTAACTGTTCTGTAGATACAATTTTGTCAGAATGTTTGGAAATGATCATCAACATTGAAGGAAAAGTAAGCATATTAAGAAACATATGTAAATACTTATTATAAAAAAATAATGTTTGTTTTTTGATCAAGTCATTTTGATTATAAAATATAAATATTTACAACAAGAAAAGAATTTTCAGTTTTCAAAATTTAAATATATTTTTATAAAACAATGGGTTCTTCATTGAGGTGGGGACCATGTCACTCACTCCATCTCAAGCCTCCTCTCCCATTTTGCAGAAAAGAGGACCCTGTCAAGGCTGATACTTTGACGACAGTGACAGGGCTTTCCACCAAATTCAGCAGAGTGACAGGTAGGCCCAACTCTGATTGGCTCCTCAGATTTCCCCAGCGTTAGTAGGTTCTATGAAAATATTTTATTTCAAAAATGATTTTAAATATAAATCTTAGATATGTTTTATAAATCTCATGTTTTATGTTTTAACATGGGTAATTTTTTATATGACGAACCATAACTGCCGTAAATTCAAACAGAATCAAATAATTTTTTACATATGTGCCTGAGCTATAGAGAACTCAATGTCTGTTGATTTTGGTGAAGATCGGTTACGGGGAAAGGGCAGTTTACCTGAAACATTTTTTGTTGTAACATGAGTAAAGTACTTAATTTTGATAAAGTATCCGTATAAGATCTTAATAATCCACTGTAGACACGTAGATGAAATATCTATAAATGAAGAGGCTAGTTGAACGGGCTGGGGGTAATTTTCTATAAATCAAAATTATAGTTGAAGGGGGAGGGGATAATATTTTTTATATGTGTACTACGTTATTGGCAAGAAAGAAGTATTTTTTTGTTAAAATTCCTTCCCTGGCTGTTTGGCTGAAAATGATTTTAAATATAAATCTTAGAATATGGAAGTCATGTATGGTTCTCCATACCGATATTTTTTGTGTTTTACCCAGTTTTTCTTAAAAACTAATTAAGATAGATGTCTGGGACCTCTTTTATTCAATTTTTCAGATCAAAAACTACAAGAAGCCACCAAATTTACCCTTCACTTTATACCCCACGGATTTCAGTATGGTATCATTTTACCGTGGGACCAGAAATCAGGGCGAACTGGTTCGCGAGCCGTAACTCGCTAACGAACCGTTTTCGGACCTATGTTTATATGAACTTTTTTTCTTATTTTTACATGTAGAATGAGCTCCTAAAGTGTCTGGATATCTTCGTGAATCACCCTGTGTATGTATAAAATTAGTAAAATAACATGTGCATTATGTAAATATAGAAAGTAAAAAAAAAAGAATCCAGTACAATAAACAATGACTAGTAAAGGTTACTACATAAATAGTAAATTAAAAGCAACAGATTTGAAAACAACCCTATTCTTTATTATGACTTTTCCGCAGCAACATTTTAACCGAACGAAGTGACGCCGAGGACGTTTCGTTGTGGAGACGTTATGACGTGATATGCACAAGAATTAGTCCAGTTTGCTTAAGTACGTACATTTTGGTTTCAGCTTTTTGTCATAAGACGAGTGTGTGAAAAACTAGTTAGCGCAGATAATTAATGTAGCAGAATTATAGAAACCTCAGTAATTTAGGCGTCTGTCGTGTAGTTTACACTTATGACGTTTTCTTCTTCTACTTCTGTGGTAGTCCCATAAGACAGCGTTGTAACGTTTTCATATAGGCCCACAGACTGAACATCCCCTAACACGTTTCGTGTTTTCAACGTTTTCCTTTCCTAGTTCTAAAAAATAATTTTCCCATTTGCGACGCGATATCGGAGTGAAATTGCAATAGTACGATATGGAACAATTGTAAATAGTGGGGCTTGAAGTTTTTATAAGTTTAGAAATTAGACATGGATGAATAAAGTCAATAACACTGTGAGTGACAGGTACCCAAGCTGTCCGTCTGTACTAGAAAAATGATGGCTTGTCAATATTTGCATGGAAACAAAAACCGGAATGCTGAGTAGTTGACGCACAATTAGTGTACAATGCTGTTTGCTATACCGAAGTCCTGGATATGACACGGGTAACCTCAGTGTCCCCCTCACATCAAGCATAATCAAAGAAAAATTTGTTGTTGGATGTAAACAATCAATGTGTCGGTGTGTTCACAAAAAGTGCTTAACATTTTACTTAAAGGAGCATAGTCTGATAAAATCAAAATATACAGAGCTATTAGTGATAAAAAAAATAAAGCGGCCGCCATTTAAAAATTTGAGATTAAAAATAACCATAATTTTTGTTTATTAAAGAACATCAATGTAAACAAGTGTACCAGATTTCATTATGACATCTCACCCCTTCTTGAGATATAAAATTTTCTCGAAAAACCCAAAATGATGGCCAGAGGGAAAGGAGATGTTCCCGGACCTGTAGGAACTTTTTTTCTTCCGAAAAGCCGAATACGTATAGCGAGGACACCTTTTACGGTGCACTATCGTCATAACGCGGTTTTCTGTATCACGAAGGGTTTAACCGGCGACTTATGTCTTTTGTTTCCACGTGACTTTGCTTATATTTAAATAGTTTTTACCGTAAAATTTACGGTACCCGAAAAACACGAAAATGGAAGTTCGGTTCTAACGCCGTTTTAAGCCGTAAATATTGTACCGTATATTGGTAGATGTGTTCGGCATCAACCAAAGTAATGGGCAGTTCCGACGAAGGCAGATTCGCGTTTACGCGACTTAAACCACACATAGGCCTACTATACGTAGTGTAAACTACACTCACTGTACAACATAATATGTATGTTATATCGGACCCATTGATTAAATCCCATTTCCCGACGGAAATCAATAAGAGAAGTGTTTGTATTAATATTGCATATACTACAATTTGCCGTACCGTACTGTAGTTTTTCTTTTTAATAAAGGGCTTAATTTTTTTATAGGCTTTTTAAAATGCGTATTAGTGACTGAGAATGTACGTCTCTGACTCTAATGCGTACCGTACATCGACATTTCAGGCTTTTCTATGTAAAAATACTGTAGGCCTACATGATTACGCTTTACATTGGTTAAATTATTTTTAATTTCACCAGATTCTGTTACCATTATAGGCTACTCTTATGAAGATCACATTTCTTCTTTTTTTATACAGCGTAGTATTTAAAAAAAAAGTTTTATTTTATTGCTCTGTAGTTTACAGTAGGTCCTTATTCATTAATAATTGTGTGGAATTATAATGAAAACTTATTTATACAGTATTGTAATGCATTTATCGAGTTTAATCAGTGGAATCTATGCACGCGAGTAGTGTGGTAACCACGGAACACATCTCTCGCGTTAATTCGAGATCATACTGTATTATATTAATCTAAGTAATGTAAGTGTAAGTGAAAAACGTTTAAATTACGTAGACCTAGATGAGAAATTTGGTTATTGAATAAGACTTGGAGGTAGACAAGACGTGTATTTCGTGTCCATAAACAATAGCTCTAATAGCTTCAATAGCTTTACGATCTGTGTGGAAAGTAAAGATGTTATGATAATGACAGGGATATCAGGGGATATTCCCAACCGCGGTCGTGTCCCGTAATCTACGGCCGGCCACATTCACGTGTGCTATGAGACGTGTAGGCGTACACCGCGTGGACGAGTTACACGCGACGCTACACCCACTGGATAAAGCTTTACTGGGACTGCCTTCATCGTTTGGTGTTTCCATCCCTAGAATCTGGGATCGTCCTCAGAAGCTGTGAGCGCCGGTTGAAAGACCGCTTGTTTGCATCCATCGCTTAGGATTTTTTTAAAAAGCGACAATACACGTTAGATCGCGACTCTGAAAACTGATTTAATTAATTTTTGAAAGAAATTTGTAATGTGAAACTCGTTGCCAATATCTTTTGGAATTTGTGTTTGTTTTGTGCAGGGAAATTCCTTTGTCGTTTATAACACTCTTGTCGCTCAGTCCCTTGAACGGCGTCATGTCAGTTGTATATTTGTTGGAGTTAAGATTATTGTGTTGTTTGTTGTCGGCCTAAAAGGATAGGTAATTACGCGTAATTTTCCTGTTGTCATTAAAGCTTAAACATTACAGAGTGCGAGTTGTAATAGACAGCAGCCAACGTGTGATGCCATTTCCTGTGACATGTTACAGTAATGACGTCTTCTTCCGTACACTCAGCATTACTCGAGCTTAGGTAGTAATCGTACTGCGTAGGCCCCTACTGTTGCTGATTCAAAATGTGTTCTTGGAAACTTAAAGTTGTGTCTTCTGTTCGTATTGGTATTAATTCAAGCCTTGCATATTAGTGTAAAAGCAGCAGAGAATCCAGTTAGGAAACTCCCTTTCCACCCAGGCTTTCTCGTTACATAGCTGGAGCGATTTCCATTCAAGACTCTCCGCTATCACATTTGAAGCGAGACAGAAAGCGTCTCTTTTGCCGCAGCCACAGCCCTTGCTTGTTGCTCTTATTTAATCTTTGTCACATCATGTGGTAAGAACGTGCAGCGACGTGTCTTGTTAGAATCGCCGACTATTTTCTCTCATAATAATGGTGCATATGATATTTTACGTGTTCATAGGCCTGTAAAAAGTATTTGGGAAACTAACTGATAAGTATTTATATTCCTTATGTAGGCTTATCCACTCTTATTATTGAAGAAATTATCCGAGTTTTACAGAAGTAACACTCAGCTACAACTATAAACGTGTGAGCATTAAATTATCCTCGTTATACGCGTTTACGAATGTTGTATATTAGTTTGTGTGGGAGTGTAACGGTAAATCAAGTGTTGGTACAAACAAATTGTTGGAGCCTTCCGTTGACAGCTCATAGTGATGTCTAACGTTTAGACTGTTTCACGATAGTGCCATTTGGTAGTTATACAAGCAGTAGCATATCTAGAATTTGGCCTGGGAGGGCTCCGGTCCCGTTCGCCCCCCCATCCGTAAATACGCCCCTGTTTACAAGTGTCATGATTCAGAAAGTAAGTAAATTTTAAATTTTAGCATAATGAAACACGAAGATTCTAAAAAATAATTTCAGTAACAAAGCATTTACATACGAAGTCAACAAGCACATTGTGGTATGTCTCCGTCATTTGATGATGACTTCTCGTGTTTGCATCCTTCTATAATTATTTCGTTTAAATCAAGAGGAATTTTATAGTTTTTTACTAATAAATTCAGTATATGTTAAATATGTGTATTTGTTGAGAATTAAGTCCATTTATTATGAGTGGTTTTATTTTGTAATTCGTACATACGTATAAGTCGGACGCCCTTTGGCGCTTCTGCGCTTCAGCATTCTTGTCTGACGTTTTAATTATAACCTGTGCTGTAAGTTGGCATTGCTCGGTACCTTACCAAAACCACAATTATGTTTCTCTGTGTACAGCAGACGGCTGAAAACGTGACTTAATAGTGTAAACATTTTTTTTCGGAATCGTAATGACGGACATAATACTGCCGATGGTTATGTTTAGTTTTGGGTCGCGGTTTGTGAGATACTTTTGGTCGACATTAACCGTCGTATAATTGGGCGGCGCAGTGAGCGATGGCACGCTTGATTAGAACCGACTGCTAGCTACCGCTAATCACCAATCACCTCCTCACTCTTCACTAATCACCTGCCATTTGTCTACCAGCGGCCTCGGTTTCCAATTGTTTCAACGCTTCTCCCTCGTACTGGTAACATCTTGTTTCGTGAATTCAGTCAGTTACCATGTTAACCATCAACCGATGTGTTCACAATAAGGCTTTTAACATTATTGTTATAATGTTACAGGCGTGTTATTAGCAGTGGGCCTGCATTTTATGTTTTCGATAATCAATGGATTGCCTAATTTTGTGCATCCATAAATTACAATTGGAAATGAGTGTGTAACAATTACAAAAGTAGCACATAGTAAATACGTGAGTGCGCGCCCGGCACAGTGTCGGAACACTTTGCGCACATTACATTATAAATTTATATTAAAAGCGCTTCGCTTATTGTACGAGATCGTTTTATGAAATATCACGTATACTGTAGGAAGTTAGTTGTAGGTCTTACAAAGGTTACTAACCGTTGGCGTCAAATAAATAAATATAACAAAAAATTAAGAAAAGAGTACTTTTATTTTTGTGGCAGCCTCCTCCCACTCGTCGGTCGCATTCTAAAGATACTGTTTCGTCAGTGTGGCGATGGGACGGCAGAGGGGGAACAAAAACATAAAGAAACCGAAGTTAGTGGGTAGATGTAGCATCACGAACTGACAGTCAAGAGGCACAGTCAATATTGATGTAGCTACAGCGGATGTGTTTACATAGCTCCAGCCTGTCAATCAAAACACCTGGCACTCTTCTCCTCCTCGTCTTATGTAGTAAAAATTTATGTCGTGGTAGTTCGCAGTTTCGTTACCTTATTAAATAAAATTGTTTGGATGTGACGGTAACTTCAAAACCAGGTCGCTGTGTAATCAGTTGTTATAATCTATCCCTAGACATATTGTTCTTGTCTTTGTTTATATGATATACCCGTAGGTATTTTTGATTTTGTAACCAGAACTCAATTTTGATCGGAGTCATATTTTATCTCGGTTTATGCACATAACAAGTTATATATTTTTTATATGAGAAAATTATAAGGGTAATATTTAAATGTTAGTACAATTATGGTTTATGAAAAGCCATTATGTGTTTAGAAGTAAAACTGTGCCGAGCAGTGAGCAGTAAACAGAGAGAGTCAGGCCTAATGGCTGAGGCCAGTGTTAATGACTGCACACCTGCCCACCTCAGAATACTAAAATGACTTATTCTCAGTACAGCAGATCATTAGAGGCCCCTCACATTACTTTTCATTATTAACCCTTTGTTGGTCTTCACCAGATATTGTAGCTTGTAGTAGTCAGAACTCTCTGTACTGTATATTTTTGTTTAAATTGAGAATTCATACCTAAGTAGATTTGTATTTCTTTCGATAAATTAAAAATGAATATAATAAAAAACTGATCGCAGTGGGAGACAAACAATTTGTTGCATGCTGTTCATTGTACTGCAGGCCTATATTTTGTATGTGTATGGCAAGAAAGTACATAATTTTTTTTACAAGATTGAAGATGTTCAATTACCTCCATTTGTACGATATAATGACTGATTTTGATTGAAGAGATGACAGTTATTCTGTCCATTTCCTTTCTCTCTTATCAGTAATTCGTTTGCTCCCCCCCCCTCTCTCTCTCTCTCTCTCTCTCTCTCTCTCTCTCTCTCTCTCTCTCTCTCTCTCTCTCTCTCTCGCCTTTCATTCCTTCTTAGAGTTTACCATCTTTCACTTCGGCTCATTAAAAAGAAATTTGTGTGTGTGCGTGTGCATGAGCATTCACCCTAATAGTAAAATTTTGTTGCTAAAAATACTTATAGTTAAAAGAGTTCCACAGATTTTATTGCTAAGTAGGAACATCCAGTAATTATGCATAGTGCTATTCATTAATACATATGTCAAGGAAATAATTGACTCTTATGTGAGACTGTAATTGTGTTTGTACAATGTTACAGGGACGCGTGCCATACATGCGCACAATGAGCATGGAACAGCGCTGGCAGGATTTGGCAAATCTACTGAGCTTACCTGATCCTAACCACCCATATCATCATTTCCATCATCCAGCAGGGCCATTCCCAACTAGTTCTGGCAACTCACACTCTGCGTATCCACACTCAGGTGATACAAGTAGGAACGTACTTTTACACAATGCAACACTAGCTCCACCTGTAGGTGACTTAAATAGTTCATCTTCATATCCAAATCTTGGTAAGTTGTGATTTTATACATGTAATTTTTTAATTGACTTGTGTGCAGTCTTTGATAGGAATTTAAACCAAATAAATGTCTCACTAATGAGATATACATTAATAATGATATACATAATAATAACAGGATATACATTATTTTGCCTTACTTTCATAGGAGGAGCCTCAAACATTGGGTCTGCTGTTGCAACTTCAATGAACTTAACAAACAGTAGTGAACCAATGGGAAGTGAACATGGAGGTGTTAGTTTCAAAATTGAGAACCCTCATGACATGATGTATTATCAGGTAAACCATGTCTGGTAGTTATAATTTACAAAAATTTAAGTAGCAATTTTTAATTGAGTTACTGTCATCATGATAGGATAGAAAACAACAACAATGATAATATTTATTTGTTTTATAACAGATATATTTTTTGCTGTTAATCAGTGTTTGTCTTAGTTTAATTTTTAGTTAAAACTCAGAAATTAGACGTGTTGACAGTTGAATTCACTCATTGACACTATCCTGATGACAATAATACTCAGGTTTTGTACTCAGGTACAGAAATTACTATTTCTGTACTTTTTTGTTAAAACTGGAATATTTTATATAAATTTTGCTATTTATGTAATAGATCTTTTTTTTTAATGTGAACTGGTAAAATAAGCCACTTTTAATATATTTCATTGTTGAACTTTAATAATATTAAATTAACATATAGAGATGGTGACAGATGGAGTTGATAGGGTTCTCTATTAAGATATAAGTCGCATTCAGATTAATTGATAATACAAAAAATCACAAGTCAGTATAATTATACTTTTGTGTTTAATGCTTTTAATAGGTCTCACATCAAAAGTCACTTTTAATAAAATAAAATAATTGAAGTAGGAAATTGTACTTAACATGAAAGCAATGGAATTAAAAGAATATTTTAAAATAGCTTTACTATTGTTAAAGAGTAAAACAGTTACTTGAGGGGTAGTAAAAAGTTTTGTAATTTCTGAATATAATAAACAGCTTCTTTTTTTACTGCCTGAGCAGTTTAGAATTAGGCAGGGTAGGGTTGTTTGTCATGCAACGAAGGCAGTGTGGCCAGCACTGTACCTTAGAATGTTATCCCAGGTACTCACTTCCATAGGATGAGCTGATGTGGGAGCTGAAAAATGCACTTTCGTTTTATGGTGTGCCTTGACCACTAGATTACCAGCCAGGTTCCATACCCACTGGTCAACTAAATCCCCTCTGAATGTCAAAGTTCTGAATTTCCTACAGTAAAAATGTTAATTCAAAAACTTTGCAATATTATTTGTCTCTAACAATTGTCTAAATGTGTACCCATATGTGATACACAGTATAGATCTGAAAGCTAATTAAGTAAGTTGTGCTTTGGTGTATTAGGTGATTCTTTCATATTCTACAATGTAAGATTGAAGAAGTTACCTTAAAATGTGTTTAAAGAATTAGAGAAATTGTGCTAATGAAGTAAAATTGTTGCATAAGGTTTTTGATGAATGTAGTATGAAGATTGTAGTACTGTGTGTGCTCTGTACGTTTTTATCAATAGTTTCTTCTGAAATAACTATTTGGGCATTTCATTTTACTTGTATATGTAGGAAGTGGTTGTACCAGATGTGTTTGTATGACTTTTGTATGAAATAAACAATAGGTATAAGTGTTGTGACATGTAGCAAGCATTGAAGGGGACAATATAGATTAATAAAGACTTAACATTATAAACAATCGTAAATTGCATAATTTTTTTGTTGAAACCTAGCTTAAATTTTTAAAATAACAATTTTGAATTAATTGTAGGTGTGTAATAATTTAAGCTCGTGAAAAAATAATGAGACTATTATTAAGACAGATGACAAAATATATAATATTCTATAGCAGTTGAATTTTTATTTTCTATATTGTTATCATGAACATTAAATTTATAGATCAGACTTTACAGTGGTTCTGATTTCACTGTTTACATTATTATAGTTCTCATACTCAGTATATATAATATATAAATTTATAGCTTTATGAACTTAGTTAATTTTCAAGCAGTTAATTATAAATTTTAGTTATTGTGCAAAATTGTTAAAATAGTTTTGAAATAATTAAAGAAATAATTTTTATGGTTCAGTGAAGTGGTTGTAAAACAACTTATTAACACAGAATGAAACTGCAAATGAGTGACATACTATACAAACCATAGTGTATACATACGAGGGCTATTCAGAAAGTAAGTTTCGACAGGTTATTAAAGAAAAGTAAGAATATATTTACAAAACTTTTTTTTGTTATTTAAAGTACACTCCTTAAACTACTTTTCTATATAATGTAGTTTCCGTCATTTTTGAAACACTTTTCATAGCAAGGCAGCAGGCGTTGTATACTTCATCATAGAAATTCCCCCCTATGATTTGAACCACGTCTTAACAGGTTGTTTGCCATCGTTGGCCACCAAGAAAAGATTTCTCATGCTTAAAAAGGTGATATTCACTTAGTGTGAGGTCTGGATTGTAAGGCGGATGATCAAATTGTTGCTAGCCAAACTTTGTGAGGAGATGTTGTATTGCAGCAGCAGCAGCAGCAGCAGCAGTGTGTGTGTGTGTGTGTGTGTGTGTGTGTCACGATTCATTGCAATGTCCCGGGTTAGCATCCTACGTCACTTAATTTGGATGGGACTAAGCAAAAAGTCGTATTTATCTTGGTACCTTTGAATTGCTCATTGCTTCTTCTTCATAAATATTGAAAATTGAATGGTGAATTTCAATTGTTTTAATGCATTTCGCATTCAGTAACTGAATCACATACCTACTTTCACACGCAGCGGGCATCTCGAATTTCTTTGACATTATTAACACGTCCAATGAAGCTTATTCAGTGCAGTTGTTTACAAATGGGGTTGGTGGCTTGCCAGCGGATCAACAAAATGGCTCCACATGTCAACAGCATGACAGCATCGATACCGAGGCAATATTTAAGAATGGAACTTACATTCTGAATAACTCTCGTACATGCATATATTATCAAATTGTAATTACTTCTGAAAGTAGATTGTACTATGGTTTTAATTGTTTTAATTAACCTGACACACATTTCACAGATTGTACTTGTATCTTCAGTAGTTTCTAAAATAGAAATAGGTTTTATTTTAGAAACCCCTGAAGATACAGATACAACAATCTGTTAAACATGTGTCAGGTTAATTAAAACAATAAAAAATAGTACAGTCTACTTGGAGAAGCAATTACAATTTGATAATATAAGAATCCTGCAAGAAACTCAACAAGTTACATAATTATAAAAAAAATGAGACATGTATATGTTTTTTTTGTGTGAACAAACTGGTGATTGAAATTTGTAATGCAATGATGTTCAGTATTCAATTGGTTATCATGATTTAATGCACACTTTATAGAAAACTCTCTTGCTTTTCATAATTAGTTAGATACTGAGCTAAACTAGGTAGTGCAGTTTGCCAAATGAGTAGCTAATATTTAAGGATTATGGGCTACTTATGCTTTAATAGTATAGATGTGTGTTTTAAATGTACATGTATGCCATGACAGTTATGTAATCATATTGTAAAACGATTAGCTACATTTTTAATTTCCTTCTTAGATTATAAAAAGCAAATGGTACTTACAGTTTGCATGTATGCATGCACCACATGCACACAAAGTTAAAGATTTATTATAAATCCATTGGTGCATATCTCTTTAAACAGAGGATGAAAAGAGTTCTATGAGAATTGTTGTATACCTTTTAACATACTTCGTAACTGGTCACTAAAATTTTGGCTGTTCCAGATAGTATTCCAGAATTTAAAGTTGACATAATTAGTACAAAAAAGATATTTTTGATAATGCACCTGTTATTTTTAAATTTCTAGTGTGTGTGTGGGTGGGGGGGAGTTACTTTGTCACTTGTTTGTAGCTTTGAAAAAGTTGAGTTTGTTGGTTTGAAGCAGAGTTCTCTCCACTTTTGAAGAGCATGTTTATCTTGTACTTTACAGAATGGGACTAGTGAAATGAATCATACCACTGATGGATTTCTCTCATCTATTTTAAATGATGAAGACTTACAATTAATGGACATGGCAATGAATGAAGGTAAAAAGCAGATTTAAGGTAAAAGGTAGGCTCCAGATTTAAGCAGGAGTAACGTTTAAATTTTGTGTTGATGTAGAGTGTGTTTGTTTGTCTGTTTAAATTTTGTTTTAAGTAGAATGTATTCTTCAGAGTTATTTTTCTGTGGGTGGGAGGGGGGAGCTTTTAATTATGTCTCTAGTTTACAGCTTGTAGTTTTGTACAGAATTTTTCAAATCTTAGAATAGTTTCAAATCAAGCAATTGCTAACAAAAACATTCTTGATAATTCACTCTAAAAGTTATGTTTTATTATAAATGTGTATTTTTTTTCTCCCTTTATAAAGTAGCCTTTTATATATTACTGTTAGAAATATTCTTTTGCTATTATATAAAATGGGAATATTCATTATAATGACTTCACTTTTAATTTATGAGCGTATGTTATTAATTTTGTAAATGGTATTTATGTAGTCATGGTTCTTAAACAAAACATATTATTGTGCATGTGTGTGAGAGGGGGAGAGAGAGGCAGAGAGATTTAATTATGCTGATAGTGATACCAGCAAGAGCTAACAAAAACATTCTTGATATACTCATGCTGACAGAGTTATGTTTCTTTATGAAATGTTAATACTCTTTCTACTTTTTACCCTGTTTTATAGTTAATACTTTTTTTACTATTTTATAGTTAATCAGTTGTATAGTTAGGCCTAATGTATATTATGTGTATGGGTCATCAGCTGCCTGAGTAGTTTGGTACAGTCCTCCAGATCCTAATACCTTGAGCCAGTCTCTTCATCTCTGGATACCTACATCTCTTCATCCTCACCAGTCTGTTCCATATACTACAATCACTATAATTCACCTGTAATTCTTCCCATCATCAACATCAAAGTCATTGGATACTGGGTGACTTAACCAATATTACACCATCCTGTCTTGCCTTCTTGTATTCCACAACTTACTCTGTTGTTAGCACATTATTTTGTCTACCCTTTTTATTTTTAACATTCTCCTAGTATACCTTTTAAATACTTCATTTATTCAGCTTGTCACTTTTCCTTATTTTCCAGATTTTGTATCTATATAGTATGATGTTCCAAACATATGACTTCAGGAATTTCTTCCTAGTTCCTAATTGAACAGTTGACATAACAAATTTATCTTCTTCAAAATAATCTGTATCACTTGCACTATTATGTTGGTGTCCTTTCTGCATCCTCTGTCCTTTGTTTGTGTTTAAAGACTCCATATATTTGTTCCTACAACTTTTCATAACTTTTGTTGATTTCTAAGTTAAATTTCTCTTCTAATATACTTCATAGGCTTACACGGCCAGAGTCAATGTTGTTAAAATTCATTCCCAGGCTGTTTGGCCATGGTCCATTGTTTTCAACTAAAACAAATGTTTTGACAGTAACATTGACTGCCATCATCAGTATAAAATTTGAGCTTCATTAACTTAGGGTGGTAGACGTTAGTGACCACAGTACTGTGGTTAAGGCTGGAGAAGGACCACGACCAAACAGACCGGGAATGAATTTAACAACATTCTCTCCTAATAATTTTTATATAGCTTGCAATATGTTTTCTAAAATTTTGATTTTTCCAATTAGAACAGTATTATCTGAAAATCTGTGACATTTTTATTCTCTCTTTTCTATAATATTTATATTTATTAAATGTGTAGTAAATAATATTTATGTTGTACCAAATCTTTTATGATGATTTAATTTTGTTCAGTTCAAGTATTAAGTCTGTTGAGATAATAAAGAATTATATTTTTATAGGAATGTATACGATGAGAATGCTAGAAGGTGCTGGTAATGGTACAGGAAGTAGTATTGGTGGTAGCAGCAGTGGCGCATTGTCTCAGGGTGCTATAGAAAAGGGTACAGATTCAGATAGTGCAGTTAGTTCTATGGGCTCTGAACGTGTACCTTCACTCTCTTCAGATACTGAATGGATGGAAACAAATTCAGATTCTGGTCATACACCTGCAGATCATTATGCTGACTATCATGGGTGAGTCTTAAATTTTTAAAATAAGAAATATTTTAAATACATAAATATATTGTTGTTTATAATGGCTGCGTAGGCTCTCCCAGTGGCTTCCTTTGGCCAATCATTGGACCAGAATTTTGATGTTAACATTGAATAAAGTGTGTCCAGATGTGTCAGTCATAGGTTTAATTATTCAAACCTAATTTTAACTAACCAGGGTAAAACTATTATGATGGGTGAAACAATTATCAGACGATTTTGCAAAATGTATTAGTTTAATTTTTATTAAGTATTATTGTTAGCTTTGACAAACTACCTAGTGAACATTATTTTTTTTTAATGCTTAATATTGTACTTACAGTATTACGTATGTATTTTGATTTTACCATCTCTTGTAGGCAGTAATGAAAATCTCTGGTAGTCCATGGCTAATGTGTGATTTCTGATACCAAAGTAGGCAGAGTACTCACACTTTTATTGAATCATATTACTGCTGAACCTAAAGTTAATAAAACTTCTCAAATTGTGTAATATTACATGAAACCCTTTTGAGTATTACAATATAAATTTTTGTAGTAATAAACACAATAAAGCAAGAAGTGAAAAATTTTTAAGTTAGAATTTACTACATGCATGGTATTGATATGTTTTTGTTTTATTAATACATGGACATAAAGTTTCATCTTATGAAAATTCTGTACAAGTAAATTATGCACTTGTACAAGTTGGCACTTTTATATATTGGTATATCTATTTGTACAAATATATTACTTTTAGTAGAAAACAGCTTTTACTGCTGAAGTAAATTATCAGCAGAATTAACAGACATCCACAATCATGTATCCCCACTACACCAATACAATAAGAAAATAATTTTGAATGGAAAAGTTTACCAAAAATATTTATATAAATTTATTTTATATCATATTCTGTGACCTCGCATGTGCGCATGTGTGTGTGCACGCACACGTGCACACATTCGTGTGTGCTTGCTTGATACTCATTTCTGATTAGTACTTGGGTTTTATTGGTTTGCCCTTTGAATGGACCTGTGCAATGAAATTAGTTAATAATTTAATGAAATAAGTAAGGGTATTTATTTAGCTTTCTTAAATAAATATTAATTACAAACTATTGTTTGCTATCAAGAAAATTCCGTTGGCATGAGTATGGAAGCTACACAGGGCGGCAGCATTCCATGGAGGGAACACCTGCAAATGGACAACACAGAATGCCTTCTGTTGCACAGAAAAAACATCATATGTACGGCAAACGGTATTTTCAGGAACAAGGAGTAGGTATGTATTTTATAAATTTTATACTGTATATATTAAAATAAAAACTGTAAATATTTAACATTTCAATATCAATTTTTATTGTGAGGAAACATGATGTTTGCCTCACTTAAGATGGATAGATGTAAGATTCTGAGAAGATTTTAAAGTTATTTGCAGAATATACGTTTTTTATAGTGAGATAAAATTGTTATTATTTTCAATGTATTAAAAATTAAAAAATACAAATTTACAGATGAATAAAATAGCTAACAGTTGAACACGCAAGTTATGCATATAACTATGATATGTTACGTTAAAAGAGTTTAAAGGTTCTGGATCACCATGATATGCACCCACATTCAGTGAAAACTTAATATGATCATTTGTTGGCTGAAACCACTGAAATAGCAAAACTAAGTACACTAAAAACTTGTTTAACCGAATTTGATGGGACCATGCCTGTTCGGATAAAGCGAAACTTCTATTTAAATAATAATACATATGTAAGTACAGTAACTTTATTTAATAATAATAATTTAAAAGTTACTTACAGTGAATATGACACAATAAACTATAAAACGGCACGACACTGTAAATTATAGTTTCTACAGTACTGGAACAGTCCTATTGCTTGTTCATACAGTAATCAATCATATTTTTTGCCTAATCTTTGAAGCTCATTTGCTGGCAGCCTGATTTCAAAGTCATTTCATTGTTAGAAGTTCTGCAGGTGAAGTTTCGTCGTGTCGCTCCAAATATGACAGTAGCTCTTCAAACATTGATGTTGCCTCTGTATGGTTGACTCATATTTTCTATTCCACATCATCGTCAGAGCTTTTGTCCTCACCAGGCTGTTGTGAACATTGTGCAACAATTTTGTCATCGGATAACAACTGATACCCAGGATCGTCTTTTTCCGATTTCATCCACTCGGATACATCTTCTCCTTGTAAATGTTTGAAAATCCGAACAAATCGATAATTCGGAGTACCCCTTATCCCATTTAGTTCTGATTATTGACTTTTTACTTTATATCACGTGGAATCGCTTGTCTACGCTATTAAATATAGATTATAGCGACAGGAAAATGCTTTTGTGTATTTTTAAAATGTACTAAAAATTGTTTCTGATAAACCGGATTTTCGGATAAACGTGTTTTTAGTGTAGATGTAATAGATTGTCTGAAATATTTCATCACGACCTGAACATCAGACAAACAAAAGTTTCATGTGACTAGAAAATTGTACATAATAATTTACTACTTCCCCAAATTTGTATATAAAACAAAATATTCCTTTAAGTACAATTAAAATGTTATTTTAATTTTTTGTGTTACTGAAACAAATAAATTGTAGGAGTGTTGTCAATTATTTTTGAGATTGAACTGTTAGTCTTTTTTTGTCATAGTAGTGGAAATTGGTTATTAAAATTTCACTATTACAAAATAAAATGTTTGGATTACTTGAGGTTATATATTTCAGGTTATAAATGCATGTATAACACTCACCGGAGTGAATTAATTTTTCAAACAATGTTTTGTAATAATTTAAAAGGTTATTTATAATTGTACGGGCTAGAGTTAGAGTTTTTCAGTAAGAAGTATTATATTCTACATTTATGTTTTTAAAATGTTGTTAAAAATTAAAAACATTAATCAGTATTAGTATTATTAGTATATACTCGCTCATTAATTAGGTTATGGTTAATACTAAGTTAATATTTATATATTTATCATCTTCCTTGATACTCAAAATAGTTGTTCCACATTATAAAAAGTTTCTTTAATGACAGACAAAAAGTAATTTGATTGTTGCTGAAGCAACCTGTAACTGAATAGTTTTTCTGTTAAAGGGACAAATGGGAATAATGGAGTATTACAAGGTTCTACGACTCCATCATCTGTCTCAGCTGGTAAATTTGAATTTCCTAGTAGCAGTGAGAGTGGTGGCAATACATATGCTTCATCTACTTTAGACACCTCTTTGACAAAGTCACATCCAGAGATGAAATACAGTTGCAGTGTTGAATTTACTCGTCAGCATTTACAAACAGGTACAATTTATATGTGTACTATTGTTTATGTGTGATAACAAAACCATAAAAACATGAAATATAAATTCATGAGATATTTTCATTCACCTCAGGTTAATGTATGTTAACATTAGGACATATTAATATGTATGTGAAAAATCAATAATTATATATGCAGTTAAAAATTATATTATGAGTATTGTTTAGATTTGATAGCACATATATCTCAGTTGTTTCTAAACTAGGGGAACTTGGTATTATAAATGGAATTATAATTATTAATGTGTAAGTTATGTCAGCTGCTTAATAATTATATGTAAAAAGTAAAAACTGATGCATTATTAATGAAGCATTGTTGTATATAAATTTTGTTAATATGTTTGATACTTTCCTTGAATTATAATAAGTATTTAAGCATAGTCACTATCAGTATGAACTCATTTTCATAACTTGAAAAAAGAAGCTCCTCTTTAGCATCTATTCAAAGACATTTACCACCAGTTTTTCACCACTTTCTACCACACATTTGATCTTGCTGAATGTGAAATGTGTGAAGCCAAGAAACGCCAATGTTGGAAAAGGTGAAAGTCAGTAGAGCTAAGTCTGGCCTGTAAGAGAATGGCAAAACTCTTCTCAAATAGCAGCAGCAGTGAGATGTTATCAGGAAGCAGGATGACACAAGAAGTAAAAAATTGCTTTCCTCGACTCCTCTATTTCTTTCTCAACACACTTTAGAGGTTCTCATTGTATCACAACCATGAATTCTACAGGCAAGACACACCCAACTCCCAAAAAACTATAGCCAGTACGTTTTTGCCAAGAAATACTCTTTTTCATTTCATTTATAAGCTGTGCTTCCATTGCATCAACTGTTGTTTTATTTTTGGATTTTTATAAGATCCAAGTCTCATCTTCAGTGAAAATCCATTCGAGAAATCCATTGCATTCAGAACAATTCATTGAAACAAAATTTACATAATAATCATGCAAATACATAATGGACAAAGATATATGTAGATGTTTTTTTTTAGTTCTTTATTTGTACTGAAACCATAACTTGAGCCAGAATTAAGCCCCTACTAGTCTGGTAAATTGCTTACACATTTTTTCTGTTGAAAAGACAAATGGCTTCTGTACACAACCGAAGTAACACTGCACGTTTGCACATCTATACTTGTTAGTTATGGGTGTTATTTAGTTATATATCATGTCAATACAAATGTGAACACATAATCATATATCACTCTATATAACTAGTTGTATGTAAATGATTATATGAAATTAGTGTATGCATTTTTTTACATATACATATGATTTTGATCAAGTGAGTGTATGTAATTTTAATTTTTAGTGCTTGGATTGTGGTACATGTTGTATTCAGGTATTTAAAAAAAGGGGAAGAGAGGAGGCCAACAAACTTACTTACATACACACAGTATATCAGGGTCAAATTCATTATAAACCAAATTTATAATATATGTACGATTGTTTTTTGTTACCAAATGCAGATGTGAATGGAGTGACTTGCTTACTTATTTCCTCATATTTCTGAGTAGGTCTGAGGCCACCAGCTGAACATGTAGCTCATAATCATACCTACCATCTTCCTCCAGAGCACACAGGAACTTTACCCAGACCAGTTGCCAGGGACAAACAGAAAGGTATTGTTAAACATACTTAAAAGGACTATATTATAACTTCGCGCGTGTGTGTGTGTATGTGTATGTGTGTAAAATATTAATAAGACACAGATTATATTATATAATATTGTAGTTTGAATAGTAATTTCTGATGTAAGATAATATCACTAACGATAATACTGTTTTTGAACCAAGGTCGTAGAAGTGAAGATGAGCATATGACAAGAGATGAAAAGCGAGCTCGTTCCCTTAGTATACCCATAACAGTGTCAGACATAATTAACCTTCCTATGGATGAATTTAATGAACGCTTGTCAAAATATGACCTCAGTGAATCACAGTTATCGCTTATCAGAGACATAAGAAGACGTGGCAAAAACAAAGTAAGTGTGTGTTATGTGTAGTAGGGGAGACAGCAGAGTAGACATTGTTTATGAATACATAATTCAAAGAATCTAAAATATTAGAACAGATTTAAAACTATGAATATTAAATATTTTATTCAAAACTTTCAAACTTATAATTGCAGGTGAGCAGTTTTATCAGATGTAGACATGATTGTTACTTTGAAAAAATTATATTTGAAAAATTCTTACTGTGTTCATTAGTATATTTTTATTACTAATTAAGGGACACCTATCTATTAAATAATGTACATTATTTCAGACTGAATAATCAACTTTTGTTTAAAATAACTCCCACAGAGAATATTTAATTGAAATAAAAACAGAATTATATGAAATAGATATAGTAAATAAATTACTATAAATAATGTTTAAATGACACTTTTTACATTTACATTTTTACACATTAGGTAGCAGCACAAAACTGCAGAAAACGTAAACTAGACCAGATTATGAGTTTGGCAGATGAGGTGAAACAAATGCGTGATCGGAAACAACGTCTTTTGAGGGAAAGAGAGTTTCTGTTGACAGAGCGACAAAGGATTAAAAATAAATTTACCCAGTTGTATAGGCATATATTTCAGGTAAGTTTCTTTGAATTATTTCTCTATACATTGCACTCAATAATAGGGGACACTTCTTTCTATGATATGTGTAATCACGTATTAAAATTAATAAAAACATCAGAAATAATTTTACAGTTCTATATTATAACTGTCGTACTTCAAGAAGTGTCAGTTCTATACACAGAATACTATAGAGGGGATTATACGATAGTACTGTATTTGTAAACAGTTTGAAGAGATGTGTTCTAAAATAAATTTTGTACTTAACTGTATATGTGCACAGTTGTGTATAAAATTCCTGCTTGTGTTATAGAATTTTAATGAAAGTACTGCTGTTTTATTTTAGCAATAAAAATGTTATATTTTGCATTTAGTGTTAGCCATAACATCAGGCAGAGCCAAAGGGATGGGGCACTGAGGGGTGTGAACCCCCTTGGAAAAAATTTAATAATTGATAAAATGTCATAAAATTTGTGTACAGTTCTGAATATATTGTATGAATAATCAATTTATTTGTAATATATGACCAAGTAGTTTTGTATTGAAAGTGACACAAAATAACAAAACACTGTAAAGACTAAACAATTTAGAGTCGAGTTGGCCTTGAGGTCAAAATTTGGATTCATAATCAGTAAAAATTTGGACATAATTTGCAACTAAGACATTCTAGAAAACAAATAGATAAACGATATAAGCAAAAGAAGAACAAAGAATATATAAAAATGTAAGCAATACTAAAGAAACAAAAAAAATAGGAAAGACAGAATATTTAGAATGATACCAAGAGAAATATACACATGTGAAGAGAAAAAATATAATACAGAAGTAGTAAAGAGTAGTAGAAAACATAAAGAGTACAAGAGAACATGGAATGTAAGAAAAAATGAAACAAAAAAATAAGAGAAGAATCAGAAATTAGATCAGATGGACTATATTCTAACATGATACCATACATGGTACAGTATGGACTGTAGGTTGGCACTGGCATCTTGACATAGTAATACGTCATTTGAATTTAAAACAAATATCATGTTTTCTTTATGGCTGGTGTCATATGCTGCTATGAGTGAATCCAAAGTAAAATTCTTTAAAGCACTTATAGTGGATATCCCCTTTTAATTTGTGCAAAATCTCAAATGCCATTGTTACGCTGACACACGCCTATTTAGACTATTGGACTGTACCGTTTAGCAGTAATCCAGTTAGTTCAGTAGATGACATATGATGAGGTAGGATATATATAATTTGGTTCATGATTTATAGTGTGAACTATAATGCATGCTTTTTATTATTTGTATAGTTCTATTAAGGGTTCTATTGTGGCGTACTCTGATTGCCTGTGACACTTAAGCAATTCAGTTGAGATGAAATTTCATGTCAAACGTGTGCAGTAATACCATGACTTATGCAAGAGTCCTATGGTAAAATCATGTGACATGAATACAGTAAACCCTCGATTTAACGGACCTCGGTTTAACGGACTTCAGATTTAACGGACAGAATTTGACAGACATCACGGCTCAAAAAAAAAGCATGATAAGGTTTTTAGGCTTTTGAAATGTATAATGTGCATAAACTGCAGACTCTCCTGTTCTGGCAATATCGCAGCATTCTTTCGTTCCTTTTCTTCTTGTTTCGAAACACGCAGATTTTCTCATCTTCAATTGTATTTGATGAGAACGGAGTATTCATCAAGAATTCATTTAATTCTTCGCGATCCCTGTCTTTGCGTTGTCGTTGACGCAGGCGTCGCACATGTTCAGTGGAAGACATCACGACGACTAACACTGAACAATATACACTGATATGTATCTTATTTCACTGTGAAATATTTGTCCATCGGCTAATACAGCAAGCATTACAGTGGCACGTAATTTTTTCATTTCCCGTAATCTTTACTGTTACAGATTTGGTTCCCTTTTGGTCCACCGTAAATATACGTAAATAAAAAATACGGGCATTTCATCGGCATTTCCCATGTGTTCAAGTGAATAATTATGCTTCTTGCGTAAATGAATGACAAACCACTGATACTGTAGGAGTTTTTCTTCGTAGTCACTCGGTAGTTTTATCGCGAGTGATGTACGTCATTTAAGCGCAAATCCATTTCGCCGCATCATTCGTCTTATACACCCGAAGCTGGCTTTGAAACCGGAGACTTTTAATTCTTCTGCGATTTCTAAAGCTTTTAATTTTAAAACATGTGTAGTGACAGGGTGTCCTTGCCTTCTTAAAAGCCGTATGTATTCACAGACGCTGGACTCTACTGCTACAAAACGCCCAACTTGAGGTCCCGCGAATGCTCGTCGCGCAGTATTTGCATTTGAAAGTCGTTCCTTCTGTTTTCTCCATAGTTGAATACAGGATTCATCAATATCGAATTTCCTTGCGGCTTCGAGATTGCATGTTTTTCTACATTTTGTATCACAGTTAATTTACAATTCGCATCGTACGGGTTACGTGTAATTTGATTTGACTGTGTGCCTTTAGTCTCCACAATATCACCCATACTGCAAATGCACTACAAAAACTCCGAATGAAAACAAAGTACAGATAAGCGATGTTGTCACTGTTACAATAGAAAACCACACTGGCATTTTACCCGTTATTTAGAAACATGTTACTCACACCCCCTCTACTCATCCTTTGTCTTGCTGTCTATAGAAGGATGCGAGCAAGCGTGCGTGCACACGCACTTACACTTTATCTTCCTATTCTTTCTTCAGTTTGCTGTTAAAACATTCGGTTGTAGTCATAAATCATAATGCCAGAGTTAACTACAGCCAGGCAAACTGCTGTTGCTTAGGCAGTAAACAACTCATAGATACCAAAAGCGTTCGTGCCAGAAGTCAGGTATAACTTCGAATTTCGTTAGCACACGAATACAAGATGCAGGCCAAATTAGCGACCATGTTTTTAGGCGAAAAAGTGCGGCTTGTATTCGGAACAATACGGTATTTGCATGATATTAATAGTATTACAATTTCAAGTGTTATAGGCCTATTTGACTTAAATATATCCTCAAAAAACAAAATTTGCGATTTAACGGACTTTCGATTTTACGGACATCCCTCAGCCCCAATTAGTCCATTAAATCGAGCGTTTACTGTACATCAATTAAACACTACATAATACAGTATCATAACTTTACTGTACTGTGTAAATAAGATATCAGACTGTCACAGTACTATATCATACACTACTGGTACTGATTTATTAAAAGTGTGTACATAAATTTGTACTTAATGTGTCTTCATTATGGTAGCCTACAGTGTTAACTGAAACTTGGAAAAAATTGAAACTGAACATAATTATGTTCAATAACTTATAGTCAGATGTCTTAATGGCCAATATAAGTATTACACTCAACATTAAACTCAGTCACTTGTGCATCATCAAAGTAAAACTTATAACACTTCTTTCTTACGGGTTTATAATGTTTATAAGGGGAGAGTGTCTACTCACCAGTTCGGATGTTCGAATTTGTATTTTCTGCCTCAAACTAGGGTTTGCCAACTCTTCTTGGTAAACCATAAATGCAAGGTTTATTTATGATAAGTGCGTACTCAATTTTTAAAGAATAGTTAAATAAAATCAAACATACAGTTCAATGCTTCTGTTATGTTTTATTAACAATTATCAATTGGTTTTTCTTATTACAATTTCTTCCAAATTATATATTTTATTTTGCGCCGGCATGTTTAATTATTAGCGGTTGGCTATTCTGTCCAGCCGTTGTATCGAGACTAGGGTTCTGGAGTTGATTTTTTCGTTTATTTATAATCTCAGGTCGAAGTTCTTGGGACTACAGAAAATGTTGTCAAATTGACTAGTAAAAGTACAAAATTTTACAAATACCATATAAAATGTGATACACTTATAATTACAGTGATAAACTATAGCTACTGGATTTAGCGTTTGGAGGTTATCTGAGTTTAGTAAATTTTTACGTTTAAAATATATTCACTTAAGGAATCAATGTTAGATTGAGATTATTCTTCAATTTGAGGTGTTCATTTAAACAAAGAAAGTTCAAGTGTCTGTTAAAAAGTGATAAATGGTGTTGAAGGTGTATTTTCACTTATTGTTTGGTTTGCTTGTGTGTTACTGTTGAGTCATATTTTAAAATATACTTAGCATTCCTCTGTCTCGTCTATCCGGGTAATATTTCTTACGGGTACTGCTAGTTGTCCTTTTTTCGTTAATTCCGTTCTTCTATTTTCTTAGGTATTTGGTTCAGGTATTTATTTTTCATCAGTCATCCTTGTTATTGAAAATTCCATCATTCATTTATGGGTTTTAGTTATTTTCTTCCTTCCAATGGTTCGTAGTTAGTCACTTGGGATTCCTCAGCAATTCCTCATGGATTATTTAATTTCATCTTGTGATTTTTTAATTCATGTGAGTGTTAATTATTTTCTGTAATTTAGTTTATTATTTTTGTCAGTAATTTTTATAGATTTTGATTAATTAATTATTTTCTTTACTCATTGCGGTTTAATACACCTGCACTCATCAAGAGCTGAATAATATAATCAAAATAATGGAATAATACAATTTATTTACTGGTTACCATAGTTTCTAGCTTCCAAACACTAATTCCCATTGGTTGATAATTTACAACATTGTTATATAAAACTAACATTTTTCTATACAAAATTACTAAAAATCTTTAAACTATTATAACTCCTTTATACTAGCTGTAATCTTAAATATAATAACACCATTAGTAAGGCCCGGATTTTTATGTAATTACATATTTGAATGCTGAGTGCACATTTACACGGAAAAGCCAGATATCGGCGAATCATACCGAGGTGTCTTATCCGCGAGTTTAATTTTACATATTTTTACTTATTTTGTTCATATTACATATTTCACTCCATCTTACATATTTCTACATATTTTAGCTATTTTACTATATTTACTTCAATTTGAAAATTGAAATGGCAAAAAATAGTTAGGCCTATAACAACATTACTCAGATGCGCAAATGTGCAATTAATCAGAATCAGGTGCAATTAAATTTATTACAAGAAAAGGCAAAATATTGCATCTGTTGCAATTGCACACATAGATTCTACTTTCAAGAAGTAAAATTTTTTACGAACTCAAGCGACAAGTAAGGCATTTTGCACGGGATGTTAGATGAGAATGGTATGCGCGGCCCACTCCTTATTTACGTTTCGTTCGCACGTTCAGCAGACTCGGTGGGGAAAGAACGTGCTGTCCGCGGTAAATAAATACTCTTCGCAGATCTTGCAATTCTCGCAACGGATTCCATCTACCTAAACAAACAAATATCTATATAACTCTATGCTATTGTAGGGCACAATGTGATTTTTGACGCCAGTATTATCGACGCTTTCGGAGTGTAAGCCTACACGTAAATAACAATCTGGTGTGCAGTGTGGTATGTTGAAGTTATTGTCAAGTCAGTGTTTTGTCTTTCGCCTACACTTCTGTGCTTGCTTGTTTCTTGCCTTGGCGGATTCTCGTTGTTGGACAAAAGACGTCTTAAATAATATATTGTGCGGTATTGTTCAACGCAAGTTCTTAAGAGTTTTAAATACAAATATCCTTGTTTTATCATGGCACCGACCGCATCATCTTTGTCATCTAAGTTAAAATACAGATTGACAGTGCTTTTACAACTGACGATAAAGCTGTATTTTGCCAAGTTTGTTATGGCCAAATGGTGTTAAAGAAGAGAAGGTACTGCTGTTGTATACAGATGCAGCAGCATACATGTTAAAAGCAGGTAATTCTCTAAATGTGTTTTACCCCAACCCACTACATGTTACATGCCTAGCTCATGGATTGCATCGAGTAGCTGAAACTGTCAGAGACCTTTTCCCCGAAGTAAATACATTAATATCAGCAACAAAAAAAGGTGTTCTTGAAAGCTCCTTACCGTATCCAGTGCTACAAACAAAGGCTACCTGACACACCTCTGCCTCCAGAACCAGTAATTACAAGATGGGGAACCTGGATCGAAGCCGTAAATTTGTACAGTGACAACTTTGAAGCTGTGAAGTCTGTGGTGGAAACATTATCTCCCGATTCTGCAGTGTCAGTGAGCGAATCCTTGTCTGCATTCAACAACTCTAAGGTGATATGTTCAGTTTCGTACATCAAAACGCATTTCAGTTGTATCAAGAAACTGGAGACTGCAGGTCTGACTCTCCAAGAAGCCATAGGAATAGTTGAAGAGGCAGTTAACAAGTTAAATGCTGTGCAGGGTGAAGTCGGTGACAAAGTTTCTACTAAATTAAATGCTGTGCTGAATAGAAACCCTGGTTACTCAACTTTACATACCATTTATCGCATATGTAACGGCGAAACTGTAGAATCGATTGAGAATATTCTGCCAAGTACGATTCCTCTATATAAACATGCGCCGGTGACGACATGTGATGTCGAGAGATCCTTATCTATATATAAAAACACTCTCAGACCGAAGACAGTCCATGTCAACAGACAATATAGAAAAGTATTTAATAATTAATTGTGCAACTAAACAGTGGTAAAAAAAACTTACATGGGCACTTTATTCTTATGCAGAGTTATAGTAGAGTTATATATATACAATATAGATTTTCAAGTCAAAAATCTACCTTTAATTTTATAGTAATTTCAACTCTCCTAGTAAAATACTTTGTTAAATAGTTAATAATTCTCAATTTTTTACTTTATACTCATGTCCTATACTACAGAAATCCATAGGTAAAATATTTTGTTGTTGTTAATTTTATAATATCAAGATTTCTTTTTTAATTCTGTTTTCTAAAATATGTTTTCATAAATTTTCTAAAGTACAATAAACAATTGAAAAGTAATTCATTTCTTATGCATGCTGTCTTATTGTAAACTCTTCAACAAAGAGTTGAACTTTCAGATACTGTGTATTCATTCTGAGGGTTAACTTATTTTCTGTAACAGAAGTGGTAATCTAACTGGTGATTAGTGTCAGCCCCGAACTTGATTAGTATTTTATGGATTACATTGACTTTGCTCAAAATATATTTGCATGTTTTGAAAGTGATTTTAAAAAGTTTAAAATGAGGGCCTATTATTTTCAAAGAGGGCACTTTTATGTTCTCGTAAAATGTAAATTACATTGTTGATGTGAAAGTATTTTAATACTACATATTTCTTAAATATTACATATTTAGCTACATATTTTCCTTATTTTTCCTACATATTTATGTACATATTTTGCCATTTTTTGCTACATAAAAATCCGGGCCCTAACCATTAGTTTGCTTTTTGTTTACAAATTATTTTGATATCTCATAAGGTTAACTTTTTTCAAATTATAACAGATTCGTACATTTTCCATTTGGTTTTATTTTGTAAATTACCTTTAAACTAATTATTTTCTATCCAGTTTTGTGTCCGACACTATTATTATGAAACCTAAACAGATTATATACTTTATTTTATCAGTTGTTATTGTTTTGTCTTAAATTTCACAAATTTCTGGTTACCAGTTATAGGCCTAATTGCCTAGAGTTCATAATTCATCTCCCCTATACTCATTACAACTGTTCATGTCAAATTTGTTAATTTTAAGCGCTTCTAAACATAATTACTGTAATAACCTAAACTAAATTATAACATTTGATTATTTTTAATCATCATATAACATAACATAATTTCTTAACAACCCCTTTAGGCCAGTGCTAGTGTCTAAGGTTTTACATGTATTTTAAACGGTTCTGTTAAACATAATATTCAACATAATAACATTTGGGGTTAATTAAAACCAAAACAAAATATAATAAAATGAACATTAGATGTGTACTAGTATTCCCTTATAATTTCACTTATAGAATACAGTGTCTAACTCCCTTTGCCTGTTTTTAGCATCACAGATTAGTCTTCTACTATTATTTTTAACAGTGGTTAATATAAATTTATAAACCTAATTCATTAAAATAAAACAATGGACTCCTTACCATCCTTATTATATACTAGAATACTTCCTTAAAATAATGGAAAACAATTATCAGTGCTTTGCTTCTAACAAACACTGTTATATCAAATACAAACATTTTCTGATTTCATTAAAACTATGACAATGTCTACTTATAACTATCCCTTATAATTTATGCAGTTTACTTGTTATATTTGGGTCCAGTTATTATTTATAGGTTATTATCACAAGTTCTTTCTTTATTCCTGACTACACTTCACTTTATTACCTAGTGTTTTTATGTAGTTCATTGATTAACACAGGGTCCTATCATGGTTCATTATTTATTATTTTTCTTACTTACTTATAACTTTTTTGGTTCACCTTCTAACATTGTATTTTATATTTCATGTAATTATTAACACTGGGTTCTATCAAGGTTCATTACTTATCACCACTTTCCTACTTAATTATTGCTATTTTAGTTTATTTTATAATATTGTCTTTTGACAGTTTATTCATCAACACTATTTCTATATATTATCATTATGTTTGTTCTTACATTTCATCTTCCTTTTACATTTCCCACTGTTTACATACTATTTATTTGCCTACTTAATTTTGTACTTTTATATATATGATTCTTATTAACACTTGGGTATTTTTTATATTATGACTTAACTATTTTCTCTGGATCACCTTTTCCAATCTATTGGGTCTCGTCATCGTCATTGTCCTCGTCTACGTCAAATTCAGTTAGTGGTGTTGTTCTATCATTTCCTATTTAATAATTTTTATTATACAGCTTTTCTTCACGTATTTATACTTGTAAACCTGGTGCGTAACGTAATCTGTAATCTGTACTTGTAACCTGGTAACGTAGGTCATGTTACAAACTGTAGTACATGAAGTTTTAGAACAAATAATTTTGTTCACTGTAAAATATAGCTTACATTACTTATAATGAAAAGTAATTTTTTTTAAGTTAGTGTAGTTGTGTAAAAATAAGTTTTTGGTGAAATGAAAAAAATCTGAAGTAACTAATTTGCATTAATTAAACTTCCATAACTCATGGTCATACTATGGTTAGTACATCTGAACTGTGGAAAATACATGGTTTTGTAAGTCACTGATAATACAGGGTCTCCATTATGAACTGTAGACAAAACTTTTATGAGTGTGAGACTTAAGTTTTAAGTTTTGTTTGCTCTGTGGTTTGCATCTTTGAATATGTTTTGGTTCGGTTCTGTGATAATCCAGCTTGGTGTGTCCTGAGTTCTAATTTTAATGCATTATGTGACTTCATTTCATCAACCAGCTTTGTTCTGGTATGAATCAGGACTAATTCAAATTGAACATTTTTTTTAGTGTTGTCAAACTGTGCTTCACTTCATTTGTGGTTTCTTGTTGCTGAACCACCAAGAAGACTGGTTTAAAACTTTGTATAATCTCCTATTAGATTTTCATTGTACCTTTTTGTTTCTATCATCACCTGTGGTAGATTGTCTGTTTGAAACTGCTTATTCCATACTATGGGGTGATTACTCCATAGTATTTTGTGTTAAATTCTTTATATACTTGAATTACTGTTTTATGACAAATTCAATATATAACTGAATAAAAAATGAAACAAGTAATTAAATTTGATGTACATGAACTAATGTAACCACACAAGACTTATTTATGTATTTTAAAATGTATTTAAAAAATGTTCTATAATTTTTTGTAGCCTTAGAATATTAGTTTAATTAACTTGGTGTTTGTTATGAAATAAATGTTTAACAGCATGATTTAGAATTAACTATCACACCATTGTGCTTTTTGGTGATTTTTAATTTTGCACAGCTTTTCACATGTACTAAACTACTTTAACTTGTAAGTCATAAGTTCATAATTATTGACAACTTCATAATAATATCACTAGATAAGTTTACTTAATTTGAAGTGGAACTAATAACTAAAATGTTTCTTTTGTATTGTCAGGCTCTACGTGATGCAGATGGAAATCCATACTCACCATATGAATGGAGTTTGCAACAGTCTGCTGATGGCTCTGTGCTCTTGGTTCCACGTTCCAATGCAACATCTATGTTAGATTCGACAGAAACAAGACCAAAACATAAAGATCCTGATCCACGGACTCAGCCTAGAAAACCATGATCTTTGTATATGTATTCCTGTTTATGAGAACGCGTTTTGTGGCAGTAGTGTTGCTCAAACATGTTACGAACTTTAAACAGTGTGGATGTAGACACTGTAACAGAAGTGTGCTTGCTCAAATATTGTAACGTTTTTGAACATAACGTTTGTATTGATTGGACAGTAACGTGTCTTGTGATTTAAATGGAGAGAGTCAGTAAAATATAACTAAACAGTACATTCATTGTATTGAGTGATAAAGCATATATATTTTTAAAACGTGAAATGAATAGTATAAGCATGTTAATAGATGGTTTCAAAAGATTCTAATTACAGATTTTAAAATATTTTAACATATATATTCAATGTATTGAAAATTATTCACCATCTTCAAAAATTTTCTTTGTAAATTTCAGTTTTATGGTAGTTTCATCACAATATTAATGCTGTTCTGAGAAAGTGTGTGTCTTATCATTCGATATATTAGTACATTTTATGGAGGAAGATGTTTTTTTTTTAACATGTAGTGTTTGTGTTTACATAAGTAACAGTGAAATATGTAATTGTAAAACTGTAAGTTCCAGAAGTTAAAAGTGCAGTTATAATTAATTTTAAAAAATTATGTAGCAGGGGATATTTTTATTTTTTAATTTACTTCATGTCAAACATGTAGTATGTGAAAGTATATTTTATTTATGTAGCAAGCAAATAATGTGTTAATTTTTGTAAAGAAATGTATGTATCAATTGTGCTTGCATAGATAAAGTAGAGCCAACTGATAGTAAATAAATACTGAAATGAGTTATGTGTACGTTGAATTAATGACACATATTGATACCACTTATAAACACAAATATGAGGAGCTGCCTGATTTTTACTATAGAAATTTTATAAGAATGGGCTTATTTTGTTTTAATACTTATCATTATAGTCTGATTTATGCCATCAGTGTACAATATTTTAAATGAAATGTTATTTTGAAGAAAATTGTATACTGGATAATATAAATAATTTCATGAAATGTGTGTTATTTGTGAGAAATGAAAATAGCCCCCCATGTAAGTTGTATTGTTCTTGTACAGTTTCTTCAAGCACCGTAATGTAGATTCACATCTTGGTTTATATTAGCTTCAGTTGCATTTACTTTGATATCCTTGAGAAATAACAGGTCACTCACTTCTGATATGTTATTTTGAAAATTTGTAATACTGTATAAACAGCTATGGTGTTTTATTAAATGTGTTAAATGGATTTTGAAGTGTGTGCATTTGTTGTTGGAGCACTATGTGCTCCAGTGAATAGCACTTTATGTATACATATCACGATCTGCTTAACTGAAGTGTAAAACGTAATTATCATTGTTGTGGTTGTCTTGTATGAACACTGAGAAGTGTGGTACTATTATTATATTGTATTAACCAAAGTGGTATCTAACACCACAGTCAAATGTGCAATTAATACCACAGTACATGTGTAATAATGATTATCCATTTATGTATGCATTTAATTTGTTTTGGGAGATCATCAAAATGTATGCAGATTATTATGATGCTGGGAATACTTTACATAATGTCATTGTTTTTGTATAGTGTGTTTAAAGATTTAAGAGCAAAAAACAGTTTAATGAAAGTGTATAACGTAATATGTATTTGAATCTTTTTTTTTTTGTAAGTGTCTTCGTATTGATAAATATGTGAAAGGTAATAAATATAAAAGAAACTGTTATACTTTTAATAACTTTACTTTTACGTATTAATATGACAGTAGAAATTATTGTCAAGTGACAATAAAAAAAAGTGTATGTATATACTCTTTACAGATATAAAAAGTAGAGTATTTGTAAGTTGAAGTGTATATGTATATATAAAGTGCAAATATAATGATAAAAAAATTAAAAAAAAAACATACTTGCAGAAGAATGTTATTATTTATTAATATAATTGACAAAGACAAGAAACTCAAAACATCAAAGAGTTGATTTCAAAGAAAAGGTACCTATATAACTTGTTAATTTGTAATTTATACAAAAATGTTTTAATTTTTTTAACGTAAAGTGAAGCTTTTATTAAGTGCTCAGAAATGCCCATATGTAGATTTCATTATCTAGACCAGTGAACTGCAGATTTCATTGTGTTGTGCATTGAGAAGGTATGTCAGGATTTGATATGCTTTTGCATAAATTTGCAAGATTATTTACCAAGATTATTTTAATTAGATGTGGACACTATTTAAATATGTTGATGTCATCTTTGCCTCAGAATATTTTGTGTGTGTGTAAAGTTTACACTAGAAAAGTACTTGTAATATTGCAGACAATTTGTGACTGGTGTGTGTATTCTGAAATTGAATTGAAATAATAAACTTCAAAAACATAAGGAGACAAGGAGAAGGAACTGACATATATTGTTGTGTTTCTAAATATGCATTAATAGTAGTCATAGTTCATACTGCTGTGAAAGGAAATGATTGATTATTTTTAGGTAGATAAAAAAGTTATTCTATAATCTACATAAGACAAAAACATTCTATTACATAGAATGTACTAAAATTTGTACAGTTATTTACATTATTTGGTATGCAATATATAAGTCATTAGATGATACATATGGAAAAGGATAAGGGAGTTTTGAGACAAGTAAGATATTATAATTATAAATGTTTGGAGAAGAAAAGTAGTGAAGTCTCCTTTGATATAGACATTAGTGGGATGACAGAACTATACTAGAAGAAATAAAAGTCATTTAAGGATAGGCCTTCCCATTAATCAGAAATTATTGTGAGGTAGAATAACTTTTATGAATCAGAACATGAAGTAGGCTCTAACTGTTATAATTGCTGGTACTGAGACAAGTAAACTGACAGCTGTCATGTCCATTTAAATCTACCTCACAGTATATTTGTTTATTATAATGGATGGCCAGAATCCTTATCATTAGATCCACCGCCTGATATGTACCCGTGACAAGAAAATAGGCATAGTCATAGCACATTGCCTAGGTGTATGTTGAAAAGGATGTAGCTTGACACAGTGCAAGAAGATAGTTAAAATAGTTACAATTCTTGTACTGGAGTGAAGATTGTCATGTAATACAAGATGACAAGGAGCTGCTATCTAAACCTTGTGTGAGCTCAGTTCCTAGGGTAGGGTAGTAGGGTTGTATTTTTCATTTAGATTTCCATTTGTGTCTGCCAAGTTGGGCATCCAAACATAAAAGAAATTAATTTTTTTTTTTAATATTGAAATTACTATTTTTATAGTAATCTCTATTTGTACACTATTATGCCATTATAGGTTGTATATAGTAAAGGCCCATTCATGTGTATCCATAACGTGGCATTGCCATTTTATTCAGTTCCTTTAAATATTGTCAGTATCAGTGATAAATAATATTGTTTCGCTCGGTTTGATTAGGCTGCCTATTTTGTCCACCATGTCTGTTCAGTATTCGTACTGTGACACTGTGTATTGTTATCAATTATATTTTACAATTTCATTAACATGTGGCATTGCAGTGTCAATACTGTGTGAATCTTTCTAATCGAAATTGAACAATTATATAAGCTTAACGAATTTGTTCGGAATTAATCCCTCAAATCGGGTATTCAGAATTAGATAAAAGAAAGTGAAAGCAGACAGTAAGTAGTTTTTATAAATTTAGTATTTTATTTACACATCAATGATGGTAATTGGAACAAACTGTATGGATGTGAGTATATTATGCATCACTGATACACAATGAACACCACTGACAAGTTACAGATATTTGTGGATAGGCCTTACTTAAAAGGGAGGCATAACACACCTTTCTATATATAAAAGGGATGAAGGGACTGTACTGCTGACTATAATCATATATTAGTAAACCTATAATCAATGAAAAATTATGTATGAAGCCACAACAATCAAGATATCTGTTGATACTTAAAGTTGCTGATAATTTTAGTGATTTTCCTGAAGCAGAAAAGTACATTGAGGTTGTCCATGTAATGTTTAAAATTACTAATGAGAGATAAAATTTAATACTGTTACAAAATTCTTAAAATTTACAAGTACTAGTAATTGAAGACCTGTGCTGATTAGTTGTGTACTAGTATGGCTCCCCTGACAATATCATAAATTTCTGTTTTTTTTTTTATGAATCTTTTGTGCATGTTGAAATATATGGTATCTTTGTAGTTATTTTGTCTTCCAAGATCAGAACAGTGGATCAAAATACGGATGTATACAAAACAGAATTCAGGTTGGTGCAGTATGAAACAGTTTTATAACATTTTGTAGTGTACAGTGACTGCCAAGGAGTATCCTGCTTATATATTAGTGAAAAGAAATATGAGAAAAAGAGAAATATGAAACTTTCATAATGTTTTACCTATTAGTAAGGGTTAACAAAACTCCTTTTCCAGTAAGTATAATTCAGAACAGAGGCATATAAAAATTCATGGAAGTGGTAAGTAATAATATAATTTTTTAGTGTTAAAAAATTATATGAAGTAATATGTATTTTGTCATAATTAGAAATTGGAATTAGTCTTTTTATACAGTTTTTATATTGAAAATGGAAATCCATCATACTTAAACATTTTTAAAGGAATTGCCAAGTGAAAAGATAGTTTTGAACTGGTAGATGAGACTAATGTGCTAGTATGTGTTATGGATGTGATTCATTTTCAACTTAGTAGAGATGATGGTGATGACAATTTTGAAAAGTGAAGTATAATTTATCAACAGGTTTATCATAGGTTATGCAATTCACCAGATAAGTAATTACGTGTTTCAATTATGTTTCTTGTATATAAATGTTGATTGTGACATTAATATTAGGTGCATATTATGTAAAGCCCTTAAAAAATGTTATTATATTGTTATGTTAAAAGCTGTTGTCATACAGGTCATGAAATTAGAAAACAAGTGTGAAAGACATTTGTGTGTGGATGTTTCCAGAAAATGTCACACTAATTAAAATTCTGCTATTTTAGAAGTAAACGTGTCTTAGTATCTCATGAAAGTATATTTGTTTTGTATGTGAATATAAGAGGTGTGTGTGTGTGTGTGTGTGTGTGTGTGTGTGTGTGTGTGTGTGTGTGTGTGTGTGTGTGTGTGTGTGTGTGTGTGTGTGTGTGTGTGTTCACAAATGTTAGAGCACTGTCACAAAGTAAACATAGTGACATTTACAACAGCAAGAAAACCGACCTAAATGATCATAGAGTTAAAACATTAATAACAAAATTTTTTATTTAATATTACACAAATTTTATGTTTCTTAAGCAGCAATGTATGTTTTGTTTACTTTCTAGATTGTAAAGGTGTTTAGTTAATTTTTTTTAATATCACTAGACTTACCGTATTTTCTCGCATAATTAACGCACTTTTTTGACGAAAAATACCGGCGAAAATTTCGGGTGCGTAAATTATTCAAGGATTTCGGATATACCCAAATTTCATTTGAAATTTATTGACATTTAAAAGATACATTAAATATATTATACACAAAATCAGTTCAACTCATTGAAGTTATCGTCATTTGGCGTAAAATTACGGTTGAGTTTTCTTCTGAACAATCAAATAGAGTACATTAGGCAAGTTGGACACACAGTTTCAAGTACGGACACCGGAAAATATTCTTCCCGTCACGAGCTGATAGTACGACCTGAAGCAAAATAAATATGAATTAACGAAAGTACTAACGACGTAAGTAATGATGACATACCTGCTAAAAAGGAAGAAAAATAATCTTACCTTTTATAGGCTACCGAGTTGGTCGTCGCCACTGGAACTGCAGGAAGAATTGGTGCTGCTATCACTGCTCACATCTCTCCATAAGAAATCATCTTCAGTCCCGTCTAACGCATTCGAGATTCCCGTCTTTTTGAAGCTCTTTTCAATCACCTTCGAAGAAATCATGTCCCAAGCGCGCAATATCCACTCACAAAGGAGTTCCACAGATGGTTTCCGAATTTTGCCTGTTGGAGTAAGTTCGTGCACATTTTCCGCCATCCAGCACTGATAGAGTTTTCGCACATTGTCCTTGAATGGTTTATTTTTTGAAACATCCAAGGGTTGAAGTACTGATGTCAGTCCACCAGGAATCACAGCCAAATCGGTTTTCATGGTTTCCAATAATTTTGTAGTGTTTTCCGTCAGATGGCCACGAAAACTGTCCAACACGAGAAGAGCCGGGCACCGAAGGAGAGACCCCGCTCTATTTCCCCAAACCGTTCGTATCCAGTCTTCTACGAGTGACGTGTCCATCCACCCTTTTTCTTGGACACGAACATGGATCCCACGTAGAAATTTTACTTTGGGCATTGTTTTTCGCTTCAGGACAACGTACGGTGCAAGCTTTCTGCCATCAGCTGTTACAGCAAGCATTACCGTACACCGTTGTTTTTCAGTGCGCACAATAACACTCGATGTTCCTTTCGTATCGATTGTTCGACTTTGTGCCATATCGAAACTGATGGGCGTCTGATCTGCGTTTCCTATCTGGGAAAGCAAATATTTCTTCGCTTTCCGTTTCCTAATCACGAAGCGATGAAAATCAATGACTTTTTGGTCGAAATCATTCGGCATTCTTTGACATAAGGATGTTCTTCGAAGAGAAAGTCCATTTCTCTTCTAAATTTAATCACCCAGCCTCGGCTAACCTTAAAATTCGAGACACTGATCCCATGTGCTGCAGCTATTTCTCGTCCTTTAAAATACAGCATTTCGTAAGAAACGGCATATCCATCATTGCGTAACGAAATCACATATTTCAGAAGATACTCCTCTACTTGCAGAAACTTGCCACTTTTTGGACCGCGAAATGCTTTACGGGACTTGTTGGTCTCTTGAAGGGCAATTTTCTGTTTTTGCCAGTACCGCACGTTGCACTCGGACACAGAATATTTGCGGCCTGCTGCCCTATTCCTGTGTGTTTCGGTGTAAGCGATCACCGCAAGTTTATATGACGCAGTATTACTCGAATACTTGCTCATTGTGGATTAATGAATGACTTTGAGATCACAAAACATCCGTGTACCCGAAACACTCGTAAAATGAGTTTCTACCAGACTGGAATAGATCGTCACTAATCACGTCTTCGCTGATTCACTCACCGGACTGAAATACCGCAGTGAGTAATAACAGGAAGTTGCACGAGGGTTTGAAATGCGAGGTTGCGCAATAGGAAAGCTACTACTTGACATCTTTATTTCGAAACGCACCCGGAACTGCGTGATGAAATCATCGAGAAAGTGGGTGTGTCAAATACGCAAATATTTCTTTTTTCGCACTTTGAACCCCCCAGAAATGGGATGCGTAAACTATGCGGGGGCGTAAATTATGCGAGAAAATACGGTAATAGTTCTGGGTTATTTTATGCCTTTTTTTTCAGTGTATATACATTGTTTTGATCTGGTTTTCATCAATCAGCATTATATAAATGAAATCAGAATGCCTCTATACACCTATGTATTTGTTGTGAACAGTCCATTCAGATATATAACTTTAAATTATGTTCATGTCTACTTACGATTATTCTTAATTTATTATAATTATGTTGATAAATAATATTGTTATTTTACACAAGAATATATTTTTGTATATTATTTGTTTTATAATGTTTCAACAGTATTTGTAACTGACATGTTCAGTTTATAAGGTGACAGTTAAAAATACCGTTATAAACAAAAATATAATCTTGTGTAAAATAAACAAATATTATTAATTTTAAATTATAATTTTCAGACATTAATATATTCAACAGTTTTTGTTCAACCTATTATAATCTCTGTGCAGTAAAAACTTGTGATAAATGTGATAATATTATTTAAGTAGAACAATATTTTTTTTTAAAAGGACAATCCTCAATATTCATGATACCATAAAACATCAGAATAAATATTATGAAGCTTGAAGTTGAGTAATTGTATATGAATGTTACTAGCAACTTAACCACACTAATTTAATAAAGTTGTTTTGGTGGAGATTGCAGAACCTTACTCTCTATCATCTGAATGATATGTTAAATTGAAATACAGGGTATTGTACAAATATTAAATTGAGATCACTTCATTGGGGTATTGTACCATTAAGTTGTTTGAATCTAAAAATCTAACATAACACTTTTTTCAGCATTGTGAGCAGTTTTTGTTTCTTATCAAGATGTCATAATCTTAATAAAAATTCTTTATGACACTAACACTAAGTGTGTAAGTAGCCAACTCAAGATACTTGCTTTAGTTAGTAACATAATAATAGTTATGTATCCTGAAAGACATAAATATCAATGTTTCTCTGTAATTGCAGTTTTGTTCCTTTAACACATATTTTTCTTATTATTGTAAAAGCAGTTTTGTTACATTGTTATGAACATACATTTTTGTAAATAATTTATAATTATTGTATTGTGTGTAATAAATTAATGATTATTGGAAAAGAAGAAAATTGTTCAAGTTTATGTAGCCAAAATACAGTTAGGTATTTCATATTATCATCATCATCAAACATATTATTGTCATTATCCTTTTATTGTGGGTACTCCTTTTTGTTATTTTAAAACATTTTTTCTTTTAAATTATGCATCGTTTCAAAATCGGCATCATAGTTAATTTAATTTTAATTAACAAGAATTGTCCCATAAAATAAAAATATAAAAGTATCAAATCATTTAACTTTAGTCTATATATAAAAAAAATATATATTTCACTTTGAAATGTCAGTGTATACTGTATCAGAATTGTGTTTACACTCCACAGGATTCATGTTGTTTTAAGTCGCCTGTTTAAATTAGCTTTGCTTTAATTTTTCAGTGAAATGCATTTACATTTTTTTTAAATTTATAATAGTAATTTTATATTTGTAAAATATGTATTAAAGTATACTAAATGTATGTAAGTATACTGATATTGCCAAAGTATATTTACAGCTATGTTAGACTTGTTTACGGATTTATGTAGAAATTATGTCCTTTTGTGTGTTTCATTAAAGCAAGAGAAAATATGTATGCATGTCAGTTATAAGAAGTAGTTTTAACACTGAGTGTAGAAACATAAAATAAATAAGTAACATGCAGGATGGTTTTTCCATTCATATTATAATTGATATATGTTAACACTTGTGTAGGAACTTGCCTTGTTTAATGTTAACTACCATGGTGCACAGCCCACTTTCTAAAACCATGCTGTATTAAGATAATATTGCAATTTATTGTATATATATATATATATATATAAAGTTACACATAATGAAGAATTTGTATAGTGAATATTTTTTTAAGTCTTTTAAACATAATTTGGGATGTGCTCACATGGAATGAGTTGATCTCTGTAAATATCATGTACTTTTTTAATGTTATGTCTATTTTGTAATGTTTACTTGTGTAGTTGTTGATTGAAAATTTATTCTTATTGTAATAAAGTGATGGGTTATCCTTTATATTGTGTGTTTTCGATAAATTTAAAATTATTGGTGACTAAATATTTACGCAGATATTTAAATATGATGAGACTGAGTAACAGGTAAGCCCAAGGTTGATAAAAAAATTATCATGTGATGCACCCTCTTTGGTTGAAACTGGGGTTGAAATTGGTACCCCTGGACCACTTATAACTGCCGAATCGGTTAAACTAATCTCACTCTCCTGTTCGGCCATCGTTGATATATTTTACCAAGTAATATACTATCAGCATCAAATTCAAATAGTATACAACAAATATCAAAACCAGAACACAATCATATACCATTTCTCACCCTCCCAAACCCACTTTTGTACTCTGGACTGGCCTAACCCGTTGAACAATTCAAAAAAGAGTCCTGACAGGATAATGGGGGCAACACACATTTAACAGATATCCTGGGAGGTGTGCTATGATGTAAAGGAATGGAATTTGAAACTACCGGGGTCGCCACTCACTCTTGATAGACGTGTGAGAGCCATATCACCGGATCACTATCCCAACTTAAAATGGAAACGCCAAAAAACAAAACTGCTTACAGAAGATAGAAACAACCAAGTCCATTTAAGCAAGTCACCGAGTACATGTTAGGTCAGGGTCAGGTGACAAATACAAACACTTATTCTGTCATTATTGATTTTATATTATAATCCACAAAACAAAAAACAATAAGCACTCATTACATTCCTTAGAATTTACATTAAAAAAACTCAAATTGCTTACTTAAATTTCAATTACGTACTTCAGACTTATAAAACACTCCACATTCTTCTCTAAATACAAAATAATACAGAAAAAGCAAACAATCTTTATCTCCAAAACCCCAGAGTTTCACCAACATTGTTATTTTTATTACTAATATACTATAATAGTTACAGACCCTTTATTTTCTTTACTCACACCTTTTGTTTGTAATATTTCTCTTTTTATATGGCCATTGTCTTTTTACTAAATTTATCTAAGAAACTAGTCATAGCTGTTTCTTAGTCTCTCACTACTCACAGACTTAAATTTAGTTGCTGTTGGATCTCTCTCTCCCCCCGAACGAATTTGTCTTGATGGCTTGGTAGAGAACCTTTATGGTGGAGCGACTAGGTACTATGGTCAGTAGTACTATGCTTCAGCCAGAATATTTTTTCATATTCATATTATCGTTTAAAATCAGATTTTAGTTTTGTCATCATTGTATCAGATTTTTCAATAATGGTTTGAAATTGTTAATTTCCATACAATCCGGCATTCTGTATTAGCTTGCTAGAATGAAAATATAGGTAACGTGTAAAAACAGTTGCAAATATACAAACATAAATCAAATGCACATAATTTCAAAGAAAATGTTAAGAAAATACCCACATCATTACAAAAGATGAAGTACTTGAATCATACATTGTAAAAATTTTGTTAAAGTGAAGTTTTTAAACTTCTGAACTGCATTTTGTAAACTTTTCACCATTCATATGGTATAGAAAGGTCAGATCAATCGGATAAAATAATGAGCCAAATCATTACAACTTAAACAATGATAGTCTTCTTCCAATTTTGTTCTTTTTATCACTTACTTATGTACATAGTTTATACAGTGGCAGCTCGTACAGGGAGGGCACTCCCACTAAATTTTCAAATTAAACTTGTCAATAATATAACTATAATGTGTAGTATCCTTATGTGGTAGATATTTTTGGGGCGACTAATGGGGATCACCCGATGTTTTTGGCATGGCCCCGCAGCCGGACGCTAATACGACAGCCCTCCCTGCATAGGCGGGGAGCGGGGAAAGAGGACGTGTACACATGTCTATGCTTTTAAATTAGCGGTAGCCATAACAGAGAGGACTCTGCCGCTGTCTGATTTTGCAGCTCTTTTCATCGAGAACCGGAGCATTGTTCAAAACTTCTCTGTTGCTGTTTAAAGTGCATATATTTTCTCTTGTGTTTTGTATAGTTTTGATTGTGTTCTTGTTGTATTTTTTGTGTAAACGTAATGTTCTAATAATTTATTCTTTATTATGCAGTGTATTCTGTGTAAGATGGTGTTTTTGTCGAACCTTGTGTACATAAACGTGTAACTTATTCTGTGTAGGCCTGAGCCTGTGTGTTCTGTGCGTATTTGTTAGAAACGAAAAAAATGGCTATGAATTCAGTTAGTAATATTAAACGTTTGATTATTTCAAATTCACTTACTAAAAGAAAATAGAACTAACAAAATTAGGGCCACCAAAACCTAATTTAGATATCACACAACAAAATTATAAAACGGACAGGCCAGCATCAAGTAAAAAAAACTACACAAGAAAATTTAATAGAAACTGTTACTTACATGCTGATTGGATATGTGGATGTGAGGTGATGAATTCCTTTTTTTGTTATGTATGTTTGGTGATGAACCTAAACAGTGATTCAGCCTGGACTGAAAATGGAATTAAGGACTTGAAACATTTGGGGGAAAAATTAAAAAACAAAATTAGTGAAACTCATATGAACAATTGTATTGAATATTCATTGGGAGAAAAAATTAAAAAACAAAATTAGTGAAACTCATATGAACAGTTGTATCGAATATTCATTGTTAGGAAAAGTCTATATTAGTTGCCAGTTAGACAGTGCATATAGATTAAAAATTAAACAGTGTAATGAAGAAGTCTCTAAGAACAGATACATCCTAAGTAAGTTAATTGTCTGTGTAAAGTTTTGTGGAATATTTGAACTACCTTTAAGGGGACATGATGAAACAAACACATCTGAGAATCCGGGTATTTTTAGGGGCTTAGTAAATTTAATGGCAGGCCTAGATAGCACCTTAAGAGAGCATACTGAAAAAACAAACAATAGGGTTTTCGTTGGTCTTTCTAAAACAATTCAAAATGAAATTTTGGATTCTATTTATGCAGTGTGCATTGGACTTATAAAAAAAGAAATAAATGAAACTGACTACATTTAAATTGAAGCATATGAAACAACGGATTGTACCATTCTGTCACAAATGGTGTAGTTGTGAGGTATGAATTGAATGGAAAATTACATGCGAGATTTATCAGTTTTGTCAGTCCACAAGATCACTCCGCTGAAGGTATTAGTAATACTATTTTTCAAGAATTAACAAAATTAGAACTTGATAAGATGCCTAGTAAAATTATTGCACAAAGTTATGATGGGGCAGCAGTAATGAGTGGAAAACATAACGGTGTTCAAGCAAAAGTTAAAGCTAAAGCCGTGTACAAGAATGCCCAGTATATACACTGCTATGCCCATCAACTAAACTTAATTATTCAGTGCAAACAAGCAAACTACTTCATCACAAAACAAGCAAGTAAAAATATTTTTCTGTAATTTAGATGGCTTTACATTTTTTTCAAGATCTTCCAAACGAACTGCCATACTTGATGAAGTAGTAAAGAAACATCTCCCAAAATGTTCTAATACCAGGTGGAATTTTAAATCCCATTGTGTGACAACAGTATTTATTCATAAAAATGACATTTCCGCTGCTCTTGAAAAAATCAGGGGTAGTAGGTGAAGTGGCACTTCACCAATTATTTATAATATAACGATTATTATAAGGAAAAATTTATTTTCCATATCACGTATGTTGGTTTTAATAGAAACGTATTTCTGTATTTTTGTACGGCGCGGGACTCTTTAATGTTGTGGCACCGAGCGCGGTGCGATTCTTATCACGGCGACCGACCAAGTGAGGTAGGCTTTATTTCTAAGTTTCTCAACCTCAGGGGCGGAGCTTAGCTCGATGGTTGCTATGACAACCGTGACGTCACCCGCTGTAGAGAATCCTACGGGTGAAGTTACAAGAGAGAAATGTGTTTCTTCTTCCAGTGTGAAATTCTTTCGGAGCATGCTTGTTTCGTAGTGCTGTGCTGTTTTAAATATGAATCCTGTTTATGATATAGTGTGTTTTATTAGAAACATCATTTTCACGTTGGAAAGACGAAGATAAGAAGGAAGTTTTAAATTGTGGGTGCCCTACTGAATCTCTACAAATATGTGGTACAAAAGAAGTGAAATATTCAGGTAAATGCTATAATCTTAGTTTCAAACGGTCGTGGTTTAGGGAATTTCCGTGGTTGTGCTCCTCTCCAACTCTACAGAAATTGTTTTGTTGGCCATGCTTGCTTTTTAGCAATAAAAGCAACGTTTGGAATAGAGAAGGATTTGCTTCTTTGTTGAATATAACACGATTGTTACACAAACACTCAGATTCGGCAGAGCATATAAAGTGCCAGGTAAATTTGAAAACTTTCGAAAGAAATCGAAACACAATTTCAGATGCCCTGAAGGAAAATGCTAGACTGTATACTATGCAATTCAATGAAAATGTACGTTTGAACAGACTTTTCCTACAGTTAGTGATTGATGCAGTACTCTATTTAAGTAAGCAAGGAGTAGCATTTTGCGGCCACAATGAAACAATAGACTCAATAAATCGTGGGAATTTTAAGGAACTGTTGACGTTGCTGGTATCAAGGAGTCCTGTAGAAATACAAAACCAGTATTCTAAGATAAAAAGTGTGTTCAGTGGTGAATCAAAAAGTATACAAAATGAACTATTCGAGTGCATTTCAGACTACATCAATGATTTTGTAAAAACTGAATTGAAAACTGCTGGGTTTTTTTCTGTTCAGGTAGATGATACGACAGATATTACACAGGTGTCTCAGTGTTCTGTAATAGTGAGGTTCGTTAATGCTGATGGAGCTTTAGTGGAGCATTTCTTAGGTTTCTATGATGTAAGTGCCGACAGATCATCAGAAACTTTGTCTGCTTTATTGGACAAACTCTTGAGACCATTTGGCTATGAACACAAATTAGTAGGACAGTGTTATGATGGTGCAAGCGTGATGTCTGGCCATTTAAATGGACTCCAGAAAAAAATTAAGGAGAATGCTCCTCTTGCAGTATTTGTGCACTGTTTGGCACACTGCCTAAATCTAGTCTTACAACAGAGTTGCAAAAAAATACGAAAGTGTCGTATATTTTTTTCTTCTATTACTGGAATTCCTACCTTTTTCCATCACTCACTTGGGACCACGCATTCCAACTGTAACACCTGTCCGCTGGAGCTCCAACTCGAAATTATTGAGTGTAATTGTGGACGACTGGGAAAAGTTGAAAGAGGTTTTCGAAACCATAGTTTGCTGTGAACAGTCCGACGATAATTCTACTCAACTTGCCAGAGGTTTTCTTCACGACATGAACAGTTTTGAATTCTTATTTCTGGCAGTAGTGTTTCATGACATATTTTGTTTGACAGATGTCTTGTTTGATGTTTTGCAAAAGAGGTCATTGGATGTTAACTACTGTATATCAAAAATAAGGACTACTTGTGACATGCTAAGAAACAAGCGGGACGAACAGTATTTTTCAGTTATCTTTGAAAAGACCAGGAAAATGACGGATATGCGCCTCACACGAGAGTACAGCTCCCTGCCTCAGGATGAATGTGTTCAGATTTATCAAGCCTTATATTATGAAATTTTGATGGAAATGGATGAGAGATTTCGCGATTGTGAAAAAATTTGTTTGCCTTGCTGACACCACAAAATTTGAAGAATACCACACATGCTTTCCTTCTAGTGCACTTGAAAACGTGCAAAATTTCTTTGGATCTGTGTTCCCCAAGACACATCGCTTAAGAAACGAACTGTCTATTTTATATGCCGATGAGAAGTACAGACAGATTTCCACCGAAAAGATGTTCGAAATCCTTCTTGAGGATAAGGACATTTTTACGGACGCTTATAAATTGTTCTCCCTTATTCTGTCCATCTCCTCTACTACAGCATCTGTGGAAAGAAGCTTTTCTTGTCTTAAACGTATAAAAACATACCTCAGGAATGCAATTTCAGAAGAGACTTTCTTCATTGGGGAATATTGCAATTCAGAAAGAACTTTTACTGCAGTTAATGAAGAAACAGCCATTCTATGAAGACATTACTGACAAGTTTGCCGCCTTAAAGGACCGAAGGATCGATTTGGTATACAAGAAATAGGTGAGTTTAATTATTAAGATAATCATGTGTAAATATAATTATTTTCCTACTAGCTCTTCACCTAACTTCACAGCCACGAGCCGCCACTGGAAAAAATCATAGATGATTATGAGAGTGACAAGTCCACTGTTCAGAAAGCATTAGGACTGAAACACACATTAAATAGTGATGATTTTAATTTTTGGTTAACATTTTTCAACAAAATTATGCCAGCCTGGGACATTTTGTTTAATCAATTACAGCAAGCAGAAATTGTCAGTAAAACACACCAGTATGTTGCCTCATTCAAGTCACACATTCAAAATGTCAGAGATTATATTGATTTTGATGTCAGTCTGTCTGCAACAAATGATTTTAGAGAATCGTCTCAAAATCCAAAAAGGTCATGTTTTGATGAAAGCAAGAAAACTGCAGCTAAAGAAGTTTGTGACATAATAGTTACCAACATAGACGACAGATTTTCATTTTCAGACCATTTAGCAATAGCAGTTTTGTTGCAAACAACCTTGTTTTGTAAACATCAGCTTATCTTTCCAGAAACACAGTTACAGATTGCTGCTAAACAATTTAATTTAAACGAAACTGTATTAATACAATACTGGTAGTTCTATACAGCAGGCTCGACTTCACAAAGGCAACTGGTGCATTGGTTCTACTCGATTTTGTATATGAAAACAATCTAGTTACTGTTTTTCCCGAACTGGTAAAACTATTAATTATTTGTACAATCCCTATGACTACAGCAGAAAGTAAACGATGTTTCTCAACTCTCAAACGTTAAAACATTTACACGTAATACAATGAAAGAGGACAGACTAAGTGCTCTGGGAACGTGTTCAATAGAAAAAAAATGTTAGAAATAACTCCCAACTTTAATGAATTAGTTATTGACCAAAAGGCCAAGCAAAAGGAGAGGAGAATGGATTTCATGTTCAAGCAAATAAACTAATCCAAGGTAGGGAACAAATATATTTTATTTAGTAATCCGTGGATTTAATAATATATAATTTATTAAATATTTAAGTTTAGGAACGTGAACTGCGTAGGGTTATAAATAATTTCACTTTCAAACACTGTTTAAATAATTTTAGTTTGCAAGGTAGTTTTTTGATATTAACAGTACCGTACTTTTATACTTTTAGTACTAAAGCAAACAATTATTTCATGATAATAGCAATAATTTAGTTTCTACTGGTGACTTTTGTTACATATGGGTCCAACAAAATCCCCCCCCCCCCCCCGGTCAAAAACGTTACCAGCCGCCACTGGTTTTACACGTTGTAAATAGTTTTCATTGAGCTTAAGTGGTAAGAAAAGAGAGTTCATAAGCAAGCATTTATACAAATGGTGGGAATTGCTATGAAGTGGGGCATGAAACAGGGGAGGGGGTTCCTTTGTTGACAACACTCTTTAGAAGTGGAGTGGCGAAAGGAGTGGAGGTAGGGGAACATCATGCAGAATAAAACATAAGGGATGAATGATATGGTAGTTTTGAAAAGAACAGAAGACATTTGGAAAGTGTGATGCAAAGGCTACATGGGAAACAGATGTTTGATGCTGATCTGTGATGTGTTGAAAACAACACAGGTAGAAATATGAGAACAGGTAAATGAAAAGAATAAAATTTTTGTACCAGGGAGACTTGTCTATGAAACACATGAGAGAAGTAAATTGTAAGGTAGAGGCTTATAAAGGTAGAAAGTAAGTATTCACATTTATATTACATACAATATTCAGTGGTTCTCAACCTTTTTGGGCCTGTGCCTCCTTTGGGTCCTCGAATTAGGCCACGCCCCCTAGACCTAATGAATTGAAGTAAAAAAGTTCTACTGTTCTATTAGGGTTAATAAATCTAACTCAAAGAATGTTTTATATTGCTTTTATTGTTACAGATATAAAAAAAATACTAATACTTGTTTTGTTGAGAGAACATTTTAATTAAAAGTACTTAATAGGACTACATTACAAAGGATTCTGCCCTCACTGCAGTTAAAATTTCAGGCTACATTATTTGGTTTTATTTCTTAAGAACAATTAATGAGAGGGCTGGCACTGTTTTTCTTTCACAAGTTTTTGAATGTTTGGTTCCAGCTGTGATAATGCACACCTCAGATCACTTTCAACATCCAGCCGTGCTCGGTATTTTGATTTGATGTAAGCCAGCGTAGAAAACCCAGACTCACATAGATACATTGATGAAAACTGCACCAACAACCTTGCAGCTTCCATAGCAACTTGTGGGTACACAGGAAAATAGCTTAACCAAAAATCTTCAACAGTCATGTTTGGGAACTCCACTTTTGCTTAAGAATCACATTTTAGGTCGATTGGCTGCTCCTGAAGGGAATCAGGAAGCATGTCCACTTCGATTTTGAATGGATCTTGTGTCAACTGAAATTTCCAGCTATCTGAAGAAAGATCTGGAAAGTAGCGTCCAATTTCGGTTTTCAAGGATGCCAAATGTTCTGAAATCAAGTTCTTCAATTCACTTTTCAAATTTAATGGAAGCTTTTGTGTGTCATCAAGAAGGTCGTTAAGATGTGGGAAGGACGAAAAGTTGGGTTCTGAACTCTGAAGGCGAAGTTGCCACAGAGATATTTTTTCCAGGAAACCTTTCATTGCATCATAAGTCTTCAAAATGTTTTTCTGTCCTTGCAGTTTCAAATTCAAAAGGTTGAACAATTCAAAGAAGTCTGATAAATACGCCAAGTGGTGGATACATTTCTCATCTGTAAATTGCATGTACAGATCTTCATTTGAACTCGTCAAAAAGATTTCAACTTCTGATTTCAGACTGAATAGCCTAGCGAGCACATTACCTTTTGAGAGCCAACGAACTTCAGTGTGGTAAAGAAGAGTTTGTTGGTCACTATTCAATTCGTAACATAAAGCCTCAAAAAGTACTATTCAGAGCACTAGATTTGACAAAGTTTACTACTTTGATTACCAATTTCAAAACAGTATTAAGTGTTTCAGGCAGAGTCTTACAAACCAAAGCTTGTCTGTGTATGATACAATGAGAACCAATGATGTTAGGGTTCTGTTTTTTTGCAAGCACAACAAATCCAGAACGGCATCCTGTCATGGCTTGTGCCCCATCAGCAGAAAAAAACATCCTCAGATTTTGTTGTTGTCTGAAGAGTTTGGGAAAATAATATTTCTTCTACGAAGCGTTTTCCGTCAATATATCTACTGTAAAACAACAACTGATTTCCGTCAATATATCTACAGTAAAACAACAACTGAGCGTGCTTTGAAATGTCAGTTGTCTCATCACATTGCAGAGAAGAGAACGGAGATTTCTTTAACTTTTCTATTACTTATTTTTTTTAATCTTGTACCATTTCATCAATTCTACATTTTACTGTGTCATTTGAGAGCAGTATTTTTGCAATTTTATTGCAACTTTCCTCTACAAGTAAAGTACTGCATGCAGTTAGTAAACATGGTTTTATAAGTGACTCACCAATGGTATGTGGTTTCTTGTCTTTTGCTATAAACAAAGCGAGCGTGTAAGAAACTTCAACGGCCTTTTTGTTCTCCACTTGAAAACTTCCAGTTGAATTGAGTTTCATTCGTTTAAGCGAGTTTCTCTTTCCATCAAAAAAACTCCCTTGGTTTGTCTTTCAAGCCAGGATGAATGGTGTTCTAAACGCCCTGGTCACATTGCATCATTACTCAGAACATTGTGACAAATAACACACTGAGGTAAATGACAATCGTTCTTCTCAATGTACGTAAAGCCGAACCTTATATACTCATCACTGTACAGTCTTTTCTTTGGTAATGATTTAGCCATGTTTAGCACTACTACGCATGACAATCACTCGCACAAATGACTGGAACACAATAACAATCATCAATCGTCTGTTTTGTGCAGTGTAGCCACCAACCAGTAGTAAAATTACCCTAGCCACGGTAGTGTTTTCCCTAGAACACTGTTTGTCTGCTTCCAACAGAGATGTAGAGGGATCTAGCGGTATCAGGGCGAACTATTTGGGTATAGACCAGTGTAAATAAGACGTGTGCCTGAATGCAATTAGATCTAGCGGTGACGGAGAGAACTATTTGCAGAAGTTCCTTTTCTAAGGCCGTGCATGAGTGGTTTGTGTTTGTTACAACTTTTTATTGTTTGGCTAATTTATGTATATTTTCATTGGTTACCACGCCTCCCCTGAAATTCTTCTAGACCCCTCCCTGGGGGGCGCGCCCCCCAGGTTGAGAACCCATGCAATATATGATATATAGATTTATACGAGTTTGAAATATTAGTAAGCAAAGATGTGAATATATACGGCAGCAGCAAGTTCTGTAGTGACATTATGCTGCTGAAGTCATTTGCTTAATGGTTAGTGATGGGGGTAAACTAAGAGTGTTTGAAAGAAGTATAATAAGGAAAATGCAGGTGAAAAGAAAATGCCCTACAGAAAATATGGTTGACTGAAAACCAAGAAGTGGTAGAGTATGTGGATAGGGTGAATATAAATATGGCAATATAAGCAGAGAGCTTAAATGGTTACATGTGGTAAAGACATGTAGATCATTAAAAGAACAGACAAAGAAGAGCCGAAAATCAAGATGAGAGGGTTATATATATATATTATATAGAGAGGCTAAAAAACTGGAGAGTACTTTTTGAAAGCTAGAGGTGAGTGGAATCAGGTAGTGAAGGCAGAAAGTTGTCATTAGGAGAAAGATATATGGTACCTGTAGAAGAGTATTGTAAGAACTCCAGGATAATAGTGATGTCAGTTTTCAATGAGTGTATGACCTAATAATTAAAAGAGTAATAGAGTTCAATTAATTCTTAGATTAAAAAGTCTTTTCATATATAAAGACAGGGATAAAATTGAAAATATATTGTGATAAGTATTTCCACAATTTACGAGGTGAACCACACAGTTTTACTATTAATTCCAATTTTGTTTTCACAAATCGAAATATTTTTGTGACTGATAAATTGCATGTGAAAGTTTAAATGATAATCTATGCGATTAAATTATGGTTACCAATAACTATGTTTGTAAAGTTTTTGCATTGAAAATTTCAATTGTAAAAATAATGATTTGGCTATGGAACAGAACTGAAATATTAACATACAATCTTTTGGATCTGTCTGTATCTACTTTGGCTCTATCACACAATATCTGTTTGTACATTTAGTAATTTACTGCCCTGCTCATTCACTCAAATGAACACCAACTTTATAGATATTGTAGGGTATATTACAATTCAGACAAAAATATTACCATAAACAGCAAATCTGTAGAGATGTAAATAAAAATTTCAAAACTTAAGTAGATTTGTAGGGTGCATTTTCTAAACGTATACTTATTTGTTTCTTAATGTTTTAATGTTCTTTATAATTTATAAAAAAGTCAGTTCACAATAAAACAACAATTACATATGAGAAGATTTTCAAGGTATAAACATATTAACATAATGTAATAATAAAATATTTTTAAGTTTTTATTTCAATATGGTTCTTGTCATTATATAAACATCATGTGTGTGATGTTTCATCATATCTTGTAATGTTGTGTGTGTGTGTGTGTGTGCGTGCGCGTGATCATAACAAACTTATGGACTTTTCAGAGAAATAATTATTTTGAAATAAAAGGTGACACAGTAGAACAAAATGGTGTGTCATTTGAAAAATTAAGATAATTAAGAGGAGGTTTACCTAGTTAAGTAATGTAGTACACTAAACTGCAGATATAAATAGGAAAGCAGGAAGTACGAGAAAGTAGAAAATTTTATACATCAGAGAGTAGATGTGAATGAAAAAATAAGAGAAGTAAAGGAACAGAATCAATTGCTTAGGATTTCACAGCTGGTATTGTAATTGTTACTGGGCTGTAAGGCCATTGTCAACAACAGACATTTCTGCCTCGCCATTAGAGGCCCTCTTGAGTGTCACAAAGGGCTTAAAAATGTACTGACGTCAGTAACACCACATTACTGTGGCAAATGGTAGAGGACTTAGCTGCAAGAAATCACCCAACGCTTAGGGGTTTTAAAGAACTTTTGTATAATATGTATGTAAGTTTTTTTTCTGGATAACCTTAACTTGATAATTTCTGTGCTCCAATTCAGGTTCACCAGACCAGTGTGCCATTGGTCATGAAGGATTTGATGATGCAAACACAGGCATCTGTAGTTTAAAAAGACCACTTGTCAATAATACTCTGTCTAGATAACAATTCTGATGTGATCAAGAATCTATAAATCCTCCTGTATAATTGAACTATTGTCTTCTTTGTTTTTGGTTGCTCTAAATGTTGCGTACTTCTATACTTTAATTTCTGCATTCAAATCATAAGAATAAAGATTCATATTTAATTATTACTAGGAACTCCAGCAAACTCAGAACTTTTTGCATTCTATATGTTGAAAGAATCCATAAACTTGCGTCTGATCACTCATCACTGTCACTTTTATCATCATCTATTCTGCAAATGCTTAACTGTAGAAATGAGCAGTCAAAGATATTACCTGTTTGCCAACCACTAAGCACACAGAAGCACTAAGGGAAAGACCCTACCTTACAGACAGGGCTTAGTGGAGTGGTTCCCAACCTTTCCGGACCTGTGTACCACTTTGGTCTTCTGCGTTCATTTCGAGTACTGCTGGGGCTTAAAGAAAGGTTACTTCATCTATATTTCATCCAATGAAATATTACTGCAAAGTGTTTTTATAAAGGTAATCGTTTTAAATCATGTCTGATAAAAATTTATTGTTGTTTTGAACAAAAATTTTTATTTATTTATTTATTTTTTAAGTAAATACTTTTTCCTAGCTAGGTCTTCTTGCGTACCACCTGTTGGGAACCCTGGCTTAGTGGTTGGAACATTATGAAGTTTTCAACTCTGTGGTCCCCTACCATGGTCTTGACAGGAGAAATCACTCTTCTTATGTATAGAATTCAGAATGAATATTCCCTCAATGTCAATGAACACCATATCATAACTATTCTCTAGTCTGGCCTTGAAGAAGGACAAACTTACAGCTTAGCAAAGGACAAACAGAAACATTAACTACAGTAATTTATTTTGATTGACCATGAAAACTTCAGCCCAAGCATTGTATTGGCATGCCAAATGAGTTTTAAATGACAGTGATTAACATATTTATCATTACAAACACACCATCATAGTTTATAGCATATTTTTTAGTTTAAATAGAAAAAGCAAACGACAGTTGGGTCTTTTTTATATAATATAATATAAAATGAATAAATTGTTTATATTAGGCTGCAAATACAAATAATTAATTAGCTATGATTGTTGAGACTGAATCAGTTCAAAATGAAACACACTCTATTTGTTTACATGTCTTTCTCCTCTGTCTCAACATCCGTGGAGTCAAGGTCAGTGGATTGAACATTGCATCCTGACATCAAGTGTTTTGCATCCATTTCATAAGTAGCATGAGTTGTGCCTCTATAGAAAGTGGCTTATACGATATGGAAAGTGTATATGATATACTAAAAATATCATAACAAGGATGTGCTATTTGATCAGAAATTTTATTAAAGTGAGTACGTAGGATTTGCATTAGTATTGGGGATTTACAAGGTCAACCCTGCATACTCAGAGTAGGATCATTATGTCTTATATACCGTATGTGCATGCATATATACACCAGGAGATCAGTTGGCACTCTGAAGGAACTATTAAGAATACTGGAAACTTATGCCATAGGTTACTTGGGCTTAGTTTGGGTTAAATGGAGTAACTGGAGAGCAGATACGTGTGATACAAAAAGGAAGTGATAAATGTAGTGAGTATGGAAAATGCTTCATGTAAATAAGGATTCTAAGAGCCGCCAGTAGCCTAATGGCGAGGTCAAGTTATGTTTTTAATTTTGATTGAGGAAATTTCTGCAAAAGTCAATTTTTATAAAAAGAGCTCTTTTGTAGTTGTAACTATCAGTAAATGGTCAACTGCATCAAGATTGTGAGTTTTTAACAATTTAAACCAGGCTAAGCTGTAATAATTGGGTTTTCTGGAAACAACAAAATTAAAATTATCTTAGAAAACCAGCTGCACCAATTGAGGAAACAAATTGTTAAAAGAAGAATGGTGGCAAAAGCTTTTTTCTTAGAAGCAGAGTATCTGAGTGATAATTTTTTAATTATTCCTCATCCTCAAAGTGCATTGATATGGATTGTTTTAACTTAATTTTCATTAAATATATTTTAATGTCTTGTTGGAAACATTTTTTTATTAGTAACTGATTGTAATTATAATTGCAGAACACAAATTTTGCATTTTTTTCAAAAATTGTTTATCATTTTGATAAATATTTATAGATAAATAAATCGCACAGACATAGATTACACACAGATTATAGATTTGATCACAGACAGTTAGTTAACGGGATAGGGAATAAAAAATTACAATGTTGTTTAAAACCTTAGATTTAAAATCATCGTTTTCTGAAAGGTTTATTTTTACCTCTTGAACCTAGATTTTCAAAAACCTTTATTAAACACACACACGCGCGGACGCGCACACACACACACACACCTTTCATTAAAGGCTTTATAAAAAACAATACCTATGTGATACTGAAAGTTGAAATTTTTAGTATTATGACGATTTTAATAAAGTTTTATTGCAATACGTTAATCAACCAAATGGTGGTGTACACTGTGTACTGTACTGATTAGTGAAAGTTTTGAATTCTGTGTTTGTTTATAACTCGAGTCTTTTAAAACATTCAGTCAACATTTTATTATGAAACGACAGTCAAACCTGATTAGTTTTTTCAGTAGGCCTGTTTGTTCCAGCCAAAAACAGCCTAAACTTGTTTGTGTTTGTGATGACAGCACTGAAGATTCAGAGACTTCGCTATCGCTACCATCTGATGACGGGGCTGTTTCTAATTTGCTGATATGGTCAGAAAAGCAGCATGAATATTTTATGAGTAAGTACTCATGGCTTAATATTACTGAAAAAAACAGTGTAGGATGCAATGTATGTTCCCAAATAAATTCTTTAAATGTTGAAAGTGCTAAACACATTCACATTTCAACTGAATGGAAAAATTCAAAAATCGTCCCAAATGGATCAACAAAGGAAATACAACAGGCATCTATCCGCAAAAAACTTAATGAGCATGCATGTTCTGAATCGCACAATAAAGCAATTCAAATAATTGAAGAGTCTAAACAAAACAAAATTGTTGCATCTGTTGATAAATTCTATGAAAAGCAATTACTTTCCACCAGTCATGTATTTACTACAGTGTACAGTCTAGTAAAACGTAACAGACCCATGCAAGATATTGAGGCAGAAATAGAATTACAAGAAAAAAATGGTGTAGACCTTGGAGTTTCTTTACACTCAAGGCAAACTGCAATGGCCATTGCCCAACATATATCTATTGAGTTAAGGAATCAGATTTTTTCTAAAATTATTGAACAAAATTCCAAAATTTGTATTGTAATTGATGAAGCCAGCACAGTATAAAAAAAAAGCGCATTGGTCGTTATATTGAGATGCGATATTTTAGGCTCAGATGAGCCAATAAACGTATTTGTTGATTTAAAAGTGTAACCCCTCTTTAACTTTGACTGGTAAAAAAAATTGTTTTTTTTTGAAAAATTTTTAAAAAAATTTTTTTTTATTTATTTATTTTTTTTTTCTAAAGAGGTGCCACAATATAATTAAAACTAGACCAAAGCCTAGAGAAGCCAAAAATGCGCTGGATCCAGTGAGACGGGACTTGCAATTAAAACTCACAAAATTAACAATCAATAAAATCCTTTTTTATTATTCTATCTCCTTTAAAATTGTTTCCTACAAAAAAAATCAATAAATATAACATTTAGATTCTATGTTCCCCTTAAAATTATTAATTAAAAATAATTAGTTCTCTTTAAAAAATGTTACTTGAAAATTATGAATAAATATAAAATTTATTTTCTATATTCTCTTTAAAAAATTAATTGAAAATTAATTGAGATAAAATCTATATACTCCTTAACAATGTTAAGTAAGAATATAAAATTCTCTTTAAAAATATTAATTGAAAATTAATAGAAATAGAATCTATATTCTCCTTATCAATGTTAATTAACAAAAATAATAATTCTCTTTAAAAATATTAATTGAAAATTAATAGAGATAGAATCTATATTCTCCTTTTTAAAAATGTCTTTTGGAATTAATAATTATAATCCTTATTCTCCCTTTCAAAATTGTTATTAGAAATTAATAAATATATATAAACCCTATGTTTTATATTTTCTTTTTAGGCCCTATATCTAACCCCCCAAAAATACACACGAATGTACAATACATATATAACCCCCAAAAATACACACACGAATATACAATACATATACATGTTCCACAACACAGGACAATTATAACATATATCTCTTGCCACACCCTTTTCTACCCCATGAGGTACATCATTAACAATTTATGAAAATCCATATTAGGTTTTAATTTAATATGTGTATAACATATCACATGTGTGTCTGATTATATATATATATATGCAACACCAGTAGCCCCCAGGACTTACTAAATTCAAAATTTGGCAAAGTGCCTGATACTATTATAAAGTGCTGCCACACTGGGCACTTAGACTAGGAGAAATAAATTTTAGAATACAGTGAACACCCCAGTGATCGTAATTAATTAAAAGAATTTAAATATTGATAAATTTAGTTAAGTCTTGGAAATAGTAACGTGTCATAAAGCTTATAACCCTTTTAAAAGTAATTTTGGCCCAAAGGCCGACATGTTCCTAGGCAAGATAGTGCATAACTCAACCTGTCCCAACAGCATGTTTAACTCTGCATGAACATGCACCTATACAGGATTAAACTGGTGACCCGACTTAACTACCAAAGAAACTTCTATCCCTATATAATCCAAACTGAATTTAAAAATGAGAAATTAATATATAAAATGAAAACTAAATTGAACCAGAGAAATTACAAGTTGATTGAATGAATTAGTAGCACTAATGAAACCCTTATACTGGAAATAAGAAGGAAATTACACGTCTGAAAGGTGAGCAGCCACAGATGCATGTCAGCCGCTGGGCTCACAGATTATACAAACAAAATTACAAAATTTATAAAAGATTCCCCCCCAAGTCCACGCACTATTCTGTCCCTTTAACCGGGGACCCAATTAAAATGTTTAAAACTTAAAGTCATTGCTGTAGAGTGACTCAATGTCCACTGGCTCTAGTGAGTTACATCACACAGTGTAAAAAATTATAATATGGATTGATTTCACCTTATTTTTTCCATGGGTAAAGAAGTGGTGATCTTCTGGCCTACATCATAGGGTGTTTGTGGTTAGACTTCGCTATTCTCCTCCGGCAGATGAAGTTGAGAGAGAGAATCTGGATGTTAAAAGTTCAGGTTGGAGCTGGTTCCCCGTCTTCCGCGAGGGACCCTGGTCATACAACATATTATCAGCGAGAGTTCACAAAACAAATTCCCCCAGAAACTTCACACGCACCAAAACCCATATATAATATTAACACAGCTTTAGGGCTATTTAAAAATGATAATTGACACACTTGGCAAAGGTTATATGGCCAACAGGCCCTATTTGAAAACATTTAGTTTCGTTAAATTCCATATAATAAACTTTACCCCTGTGGGTTAACATAATTCCATTACGGTTATATAATTATTCAGCTTGTTAAACAATTAATAAAATTTACACATAGGCTATTTCGCCACGTGGTCTGAAAGGTTACTCGATTACAATCATTTCTATACTTATTAAACAAATACTTTTTGGCATTTACATTTACAACTATGTGGGAGTTATGCTAACAATAATGAATTAATTAATCTGTGATTGCCGAGCCCCACGTTCTTTGGGAGCCAAATACAAAGATGTGGGAGTTAATTCCTATTACGCCCCGTGTTCTAGAGCGTCAAATACTTAGATATGCCACGCGTTGGGCAGCCAAATACAACTTTAATGGGGTTAATTATTATGCTAACTGTGATTAATTAATGATGTAAATATACTAATTTGCATAATGAGATCGTGTAATCACTCAATTAGGTTACTCATATCAACTGATTGAAGCTAAGTGACACGTTAGTTCCTTTGTGTTAGCATAATTATTGCATGGAGACTCTAATTGTTGTATACATGAATAAAACTACTATAAATCATTCAAGTGCCATTACTTTCTTGTTCTGAGGTAACTTGACAATAATGAACGCATATATTCTGGATAAAATAACACTTATTTATTTAACATCATATCATTAAATAAAGAGACTTCAATATATAAAATATGGATGATTCCCTGTAAATACATTCATAAAAAGAACATAAAAGAACACATGTATATATATCAAATTACAATGCGAATCCAATACGTTGTTTGCTGGAAAACATACACATACATATATAATACAATCGATATATAGAAAACACAAATAGTCAAACAATAAATCTTATACTAATGCGTTCATTGCTTGCCTCAGATGAATAGCGTTAATTATTTTGTCATATTTAATTTAAATACTCAAGGGGTGTTTCTTGAAAAGAGACAGGACAGTAGAGTTCTTATGATAAGAATAGCATAAAGATTACTTGTAAATCGGTTTATCCGATATTTCCATTGGCGTAACTCCTTCTCTCTGGTGGTCCATATGTGGAAGCTGTGTAGCTGTGATGTCACTAACACTCAACACACGCGGAACAGATTCACTCGCGCTGTGTGTGTTTCTGTTGATTCGGCTGTTACTGTTCGAGTTTATGAAATCATGTCTCGTGAGGATAAGTTCATCATTATCTATGGTGTATATGTCTGTCTGTCTATTGTTGAACTTCTTGTGTGTACATTAATGTATAGTGTCTTTGGTACCGTGGTGTAATTGTTCCAAATTATATTGTATCGCTTCGCCGCACTGTACAACGTTACGATTTCGTTGTCCGGTATTACATTAACAATAGTTCTACGCGTCGGTTATTGATGAAAGTGCGATTGGTTAGCTCAGTTCTGAATTTGAGTATAATAAAGAACTCTATAATTATTAAGCACTGGCGTATGTCGCATGTTTTAGTCACTGTAGGTACACTATTACCGGATACACGCCAATATCGAAATGTCTAAGTCACTTAATTATATCCCGCGTAGCAGAGTTTCAAAGTCCCACTGCTGTCCGTATGTTAATCGAACTTTGTGTTAAGACTGTTATAAAATGTATGAAGATTCTTAAAAGTGTATGACGACCGACTGTTGAAAGTTATAAAAAAAGACTGTCGAAAATTATAAGTAGACTGTTTAAAAGTACGTGAAGACTGCTCAAAGTATATGATTGAAAATTTATGAAAGACTTTCCTCCCGCGTGCTCTATAAACAGTTTTTATCAACCATCGTTTACCACAATGCACTCTTCTGGAAGACACGCCTCAGGTCGAACATGATAGGACAGAAGATCTCCTACCCTTATGCCAGACTATCGTTCTTTACTTCTCATTCGACATTCCCGTTGCCATGATGACGACGGTCCTCTCCACCTGTTCTCTGGGTAGATGCTGGGTTGTGATTGGGTATCCTGTCTCCCCACGAGTTCGCGTCGAAAGCCTCCGTACTCTTTTCCTGGAACAGGAGCAATTTCTTGGTTGTCCATCATGTCTTTGTCTAAGCGTACACCGGGCCCCGCAAACAATAGTTCTCACGCAAACAATGTGTCGTATTTCGTTATTGTTTCGCTGTCCTCGACCCCTTTTCCGATCGCTGTCCTGGCGCAGCGTGTCGTCGTTTCCAAAACGGCACTCCTTCTCCCTGTCGTAAATATCAGTTGTCGCCAGTAAGACGTTCCCCTGCTGTGCACAGGTTCGATTCTATTCTTTTAGATATCGATGTCAGTTCTCATACAGGGTGATACCATTGTGTACTTACGCCTTTTTCTTACTACTGGTACACTTCAAATTAACCCGGCAGTGTGTCCGTCACAGTTTCTCTCTAAATTGGTACTTGACACAGTTTCTTTTATCTTACATTTTGCAGGCTGTAAATCTCGGTTTAGTCGAGTCTGTCACGGCCAACCTTGTTCCCCATTGTAAAGCTATGTGAAGCGTATTTGTATTGTCCGAAGCAAACGTTCACTTGACACCTCGTTACACTGTTCCTTATTTATTGCTCGTGGCCTGTGTAGGGGTGTCTTGCTGAATGTAACGTCTTTTCGATCATACTAAAAATTTTTAATTCTTGGTCGTTACATAAGTCCCCAAATCGGATTGGATGTTGGATCAGCGGAAGACACTCTAATCCGATTTCTGCGCTCTGTGTTTGTTGTAGGAGTCCCCTCTGATAAAGTCGCGGTCTATGACCTACTTTCCTCTGCTTGGGGTATACGGGTATATATTCCCTATATTTTGTTGTAAACTAACTCTGGGAATTTATTGCCGTACATCTGAGGAAGGATGAACGCATTTTCACACATTTGCATATCTAATTAGACATGGGATTATTTTACAATAACAATAATAGCTGTGGATGGCTGTGTCATCCGCTTATAACCTAATACATGAAATAATGGTTTTCGACATGAAATGCAATTATTCATGTATCGTTTAAATATCGTTACGATAGTTAATGTCCTTAGTCCACCTTGAACATTTAAAACACAATTTACGACCTGTAAATACATATTGATACATTCACTATTTGTTATTGAGTATCACTTACAATACGTATTACTAACATCTATACTGATTATATTGATTATAAATTTATATACGTTATTTAGGAACAATTAACAATTCATTTGAAATCATTATGATTATAGATAACTTCGCTTTATACCATTCAGATTTGATTAATTAATCTAACATCACCATGTGTCTATAAAACTCGTTATAACGTCTTTGGCAATTTATTGCTACACATTCGATCGAACTTTTCGCATCATAAGTGTCCTTTCTATTGAAATTTCCATTAACACTGGTTATACACATGTAATTAATGTCATTAGATTGTCACATCGTGACTTAAGAACTCCTTGTACAAAAAATCTTTAAATTATACGCTAATAAGTTGTACATCATATCGATTAGCTAGTTGGACCGGTTTTCGCGGGACATTCACCTTATGTGTTGGCCCGACTTCCATAGTCCACTAGTCTAACTACCGATGCAACTTTCGCTTTCCTTTGAGACTCGTATTTTCATTCCGTAGTACTTCTTCAACTTGACGTACATCAAATTCCTTCTCACCTTGTCACTGCTATCGCACTCAGTGAGTTAGTATGTTGCGTCATTTTATCTTCCTACGTTAATCGTCATTCATTAATACTCATATCTATAATTATCTTACCTTGGTTTATGTATTATCACATAATCAATCATATTTAATGTATTTTATTCAATATTATCTAACCTAATTATTAAATTTTCAGACGTTCTTAAAATCGCCTTCTTACCACGTGTTCATTTATTTCGTTCTTAACTTTCTATTTGTGGAGACATAGTTGTATGCCTTGTAGACCTTGTGCCGTCATCCACGCACGCATTTTTGTTTGTAAACAGTGAGGGTGCTGACCTTGGGGTTTGCGCCGCACATTTACTCAATAGTCGGTTATTCGTCCCCGTTGCTCTGGTACAATGTGCTGCTCTTCCGTCTCCAAGATTTATGACATGTCCCTTTCTCTCTCTTTGAGGGTGGGTAGCAGATATGTCATACCGTCCTTTGCAACCACTTTCTCTAAGTAAACGCGCGCCGCTCTGCTTTTGTCGTCGTTTCCAGGCCTGTATACAACTCCGTTGTTCGACAGTTATTTCACTACTCGTGTGCTTACATAATAATATCTTGTTTTCTATATTTTTAAGAATTCTTACCTCGAGCGCTTGGACTCGCCTCTCAGTACTGGTAGCACTTATAATATGCTTAAGTCGTCCAGTAAGATTTTTTCTCCTCCTTTTCCTCATAACATTTCTTGTCCAGGACGAATATGTATACGGACCTGTTAGGTTTTTCCGCTTCACATCATCCATGGCTTGCTTAAATTTGCATTCATTTTCATAACATACAGTATTCATTCTAATATCGAACTTTCTTTTCATGTTCTTTATTAACGCACCTCGACTACTTAGTCGATGTACGTCTGTTCCACACGCTGGATACTTCATCGTTTTGGATTCACTGATGCCGCATCTATTCTCGTGCTATATAAATTGTGCTTTTTATGTATTCTACTTGATAGTATTAAACTTTTATTATTTCTATCCATGTCTGGATAATCATCTTCTGACGTCATTAAATACAAAGAAACAAAATCATTTCTTTTCTTAATCCACCTGTTTCTCGACTTACTATTGACACTTACGTTAGATCCCACAGTTGCTAATTTCTCAGTAGCTAACACGTCTGTGAAATCAACAGCGTTATCGTTATCTCGTACTTTCCGTACCTCTTCGTAAATTTCATTCACTTCTTCTTCCTGCTTCTTCTCGACTTCGTTTTTGTTGTTGTTCCATGTATTCGTATGTTCACGTATATCTGTGCGTAACAGCGCGAGCTGCTCCTTCTGCTTGTCTAGCTTCTTGTCACAATTGTTTATATATTAACGCATTTCCGCGCGTATTTGTGTAAAATTTTCATTCTGCTTCTCGAATTTTTCATTCACTTCTCTTCTAACCTCTATAAAATTTTCATTAATTATTCTAAGGTTTTCACTAGCCTCTTCCTTCTGCTTTTCAAACTTTTCTTCTAGTTTCTCGAATTTTCCACTCATAAAGTCCATTAATGCGCGCAACGTCACCTCTTCCTGCGGTTGTTGTTGGGACTCCTGTCCCCGCGCTCTGACGTCTGACGCCTCCTCGGTCATTTGTGAATAAGTTGGTGATTCCTCTCGTTCGACATCAGGTACTCCCTGTTGGTTATTAATATCGAAACTCATGGAATCGGTACTACTGGTCGTCATTTTTGCAGCCTTACTCCGCGTTAACATTCAGTCCCAGTCCAACTAGCTTCACACTAATAATATTTGTTCTTACAACTAACATGAAATATTAATATATACGCTTATCCTATCTCTACTGCCTGCTCTTTGCCGTGCGATGGGCGCCATTACAAGTAATGTGGGAGTTATGCTAACAATAATGAATTAATTAATCTGTGATTGCCGAGCCCCACGTTCTTTGGGAGCCAAATACAAAGATGTGGGAGTTAATTCCTATTACGCCCCGTGTTCTAGAGCGTCAAATACTTAGATATGCCACGCGTTGGGCAGCCAAATACAACTTTAATGGGGTTAATTATTATGCTAACTGTGATTAATTAATGATGTAAATATACTAATTTGCATAATGAGATCGTGTAATCACTCAATTAGGTTATTCATATCAACTGATTGAAGCTAAGTGACACGTTAGTTCCTTTATGTTAGCATAATTATTGCATGGAGACTCTAATTGTTGTATACATGAATAAAACTACTATAAATCATTCAAGTGCCATTACTTTCTTGTTCTGAGGTAACTTGACTATAATGAACGCATATATTCTGGATAAAATAACACTTATTTATTTAACATCATATCATTAAATAAAGAGACTTCAATATATAAAATATGGATGATTCCCTGTAAATACATTCATAAAAAGAACATAAAAGAACACATGTATATATATCAAATTACAATGCGAATCCAATACGTTGTTTGCTGGAAAACATACACATACATATATAATACAATCGATATATAGAAAACACAAATAGTCAAACAATAAATCTTATACTAATGCGTTCATTGCTTGCCTCAGATGAATAGCGTTAATTATTTTGTCATATTTAATTTAAATACTCAAGGGGTGTTTCTTGAAAAGAGACAGGACAGTAGAGTTCTTATGATAAGAATAGCATAAAGATTACTTGTAAATCGGTTTATCCGATATTTCCATTGGCGTAACTCCTTCTCTCTGGTGGTCCATATGTGGAAGCTGTGTAGCTGTGATGTCACTAACACTCAACACACGCGGAACAGATTCACTCGCGCTGTGTGTGTTTCTGTTGATTCGGCTGTTACTGTTCGAGTTTATGAAATCATGTGTCGTGAGGATAAGTTCATCATTATCTATGGTGTATATGTCTGTCTGTCTATTGTTAAACTTCTTGTGTGTACATTAATGTATAGTGTCTTTGATACCGTGGTGTAATTGTTCCAAATTATATTGTATCGCTTCGCCGCACTGTACAACGTTACGATTTCGTTGTCCGGTATTACATTAACAATAGTTCTACGCGTCGGTTATTGATGAAAGTGCGATTGGTTAGCTCAGTTCTGAATTTGAGTATAATAAAGAACTCTATAATTATTAAGCACTGGCGTATGTCGCATGTTTTAGTCACTGTAGGTACACTATTACCGGATACACGCCAATATCGAAATGTCTAAGTCACTTAATTATATCCCGCGTAGCAGAGTTTCAAAGTCCCACTGCTGTCCGTATGTTAATCGAACTTTGTGTTAAGACTGTTATAAAATGTATGAAGATTCTTAAAAGTGTATGACGACCGACTGTTGAAAGTTATAAAAAAAGACTGTCGAAAATTATAAGTAGACTGTTTAAAAGTACGTGAAGACTGCTCAAAGTATATGATTGAAAATTTATGAAAGACTTTCCTCCCGCGTGCTCTATAAACAGTTTTTATCAACCATCGTTTACCACAATGCACTCTTCTGGAAGACACGCCTCAGGTCGAACATGATAGGACAGAAGATCTCCTACCCTTATGCCAGACTATCGTTCTTTACTTCTCATTCGACATTCCCGTTGCCATGATGACGACGGTCCTCTCCACCTGTTCTCTGGGTAGATGCTGGGTTGTGATTGGGTATCCTGTCTCCCCACGAGTTCGCGTCGAAAGCCTCCGTACTCTTTTCCTGGAACAGGAGCAATTTCTTGGTTGTCCATCATGTCTTTGTCTAAGCGTACACCGGGCCCCGCAAACAATAGTTCTCACGCAAACAATGTGTCGTATTTCGTTATTGTTTCGCTGTCCTCGACCCCTTTTCCGATCGCTGTCCTGGCGCAGCGTGTCGTCGTTTCCAAAACGGCACTCCTTCTCCCTGTCGTAAATATCAGTTGTCGCCAGTAAGACGTTCCCCTGCTGTGCACAGGTTCGATTCTATTCTTTTAGATATCGATGTCAGTTCTCATACAGGGTGATACCATTGTGTACTTACGCCTTTTTCTTACTACTGGTACACTTCAAATTAACCCGGCAGTGTGTCCGTCACAGTTTCTCTCTAAATTGGTACTTGACACAGTTTCTTTTATCTTACATTTTGCAGGCTGTAAATCTCGGTTTAGTCGAGTCTGTCACGGCCAACCTTGTTCCCCATTGTAAAGCTATGTGAAGCGTATTTGTATTGTCCGAAGCAAACGTTCACTTGACACCTCGTTACACTGTTCCTTATTTATTGCTCGTGGCCTGTGTAGGGGTGTCTTGCTGAATGTAACGTCTTTTCGATCATACTAAAAATTTTTAATTCTTGGTCGTTACACATTCTTCTCAATTCTGGTGCCTTAGTTAAGATTTCTGAAATTGATATAGTGTTACTATAATTACTAATAAAGGTTGCATGTAACTTACTCAGAATTACGCATTTTACTTTTCACCACGAGGTGGCGTAATAAGGTTATCAGAATTTACTTAATGTGGCCTTATTAAACAATTTTTCATTCGTAAAACTTTAAATTGAAGTAAATAATCATATTGCCATAACTTACCGCAGATCTGTAATTGTTTAGCCTGCCATAGATTGAAGATGGTGCAACAAATTTGTTCTTCTCTGACGGAGTAGAAAGCAAGCGAAGCTAACAAGACGACGACCAGGAGACAAAATTTTTAGGTTCGCAGTTCCGCTTTCTGAACTCGCCATCAGTACCGAGCACCAGAGCGCAGCACTTATCGGGCGCACTTAAATTACAACCGCAGCAGATAGTTTATCTCAGCTGCTACCGCTAAATACAGTACAGCATTTAACGTCTATTTTTGACGTTAAATACCGAACACGCGCCGAATCTATCCTAGACTCAGCACAAAAGAACTGGACTCTACAAAAGCAGAGACGATTTCTCATATTTTACCTCTTACATTAGAAAGTTATGGCTTTAATGATCCCTATCTAAAGAAAAATTTGATTGGATTTTGCTCTGATGGTGCCAGTACTATGTTAGGTTGTAAGTCAGGAGTTTCAGTTAGATTATTAAGTAAATACCCTGTTATAATAATTTGGCATTGTTTAAGCCACCAAGTACAACTGGCTCTTGATGACGCTATCAAATTTATTTCACAAGTCAATCATTTCAAAGCATTTCTTGAGAAGATCTATTGCTTCTACCACACATCAAACAAAAATCAATTGAAGTTAAACAATATAGCCAATGATTTGGAATTGGAAATCATAAAAATTGGTCGTGTTTTAGGCCCTAGGTGGGTAGCGTGCAGTGTAAGAGCAACAAAAGCTGTATGTAAGGCCTATCGAGCCCTATATAACCATTTTTCTCAATCAAATCAGACAGGTTTGAAACTGCGAATGGAAAATTGAATTTCATAGAGGACCTTGCTCTAATGACTGATCTACTAGAAGAACTGTCCCTCTTATCTCTTGCATTGCAAAGCCAGGATGTAACTGTAGTGAAAGCAGATCGACTGATCAAGAGATGCATAAGAGCATTAAGTATATTAAAAGACAGCAAAGGAAAATATGAAAGTCTTGTACCTACAATGATAAAATCAGATACCCATAAACATATTCCATTCAGTAGAAATAACAAAATTGTAAAATTACCAAGAAATCAACTGATACAAAGTGTCATAGATAACATGACAAGCAGATTAGGGAGTGAAGAAAATGAGACATATAAAAATATGTTGTCTCTATTTACCCTATTGGACTCTACCACCTGGCCAAGTGAACCACACTTTCTCCCTGGTATGACGGAGAAAAAAAGCTTTATAAATTAAGCAATCTTATAAAGTTTGACATTCCGGTAAATAATTTTAGAGACCTAATTGATGACAGAGACATGCCTAACAAAACACAACCTGGAAGCATATTACAAGCTAAGAAAATCATGAAGGTGATTGCTGTAAGCTCAGCAGGAGCAGAGCGCGCTTTCAGTTTGATGAATATAATAGCTACTGATCAGAGGAATGCTCTTCTTGTCAGCAACATCTCCCACTTGATGACCATAAAGCTTATAGGGAAACCTATATCTGACTGGGATCGAACCCCGTTTGTGAAATTGTGGCTACGACAGGGGCACCACATGGCAACCGATATGAGAGTGAGAAGGAAAGTGAAGCAAGATTTTTCAAAAAACCAAAGTACCATTTGGAGCCTTTTGTAACATCAACCTACAGACATTTTGGCTATAAACTGAAGATTAGAAATTGTTTTTTGTTTCAGAATATAAAACAAATTTAATGTAACTTAAGTAAGAATATATCATATTTTCTTTCTGTGTATTTCATATTACATCTTTTTTTCCCTTCCCCATAATACAGTTCACATCCAACTCGGTCTACAGAACCGGTTGTTAAATTTTTAGGGTGACGCCACTGCATCCAACCACCTATTATGATTCGTCTTCTCACTGGTTTCTAGGCTGATACTTTTTAAATTATTATTTGGTCGTCCAGCTTTTTACATAACTCAGCCAATTTAACCTTCAAATAATTGTAGTACTCTTTGTTTTAAGTACAAATACAATGAACAAAATGTTACCTAAAATGTTAAATTTGAACATCAACAAGTGTTTTCCTGAAATAATGTTAGGTGCAAATGTATCATATTTCAGTTTGAGATTGTTAATACACACAAAATTACATTGGGGGAGGTGCCAGATCTAGAGACGGTGGTAGAAACCTAATTTTGTGCCAATCATGTAACTTTCTCATTTGCTATCAAGTATTGGTTGTGAGGTTATTGTATATTGGTTTCTATTGGTTTTATATTGGTTTCTGTGTTATTGTCACAGAGATAAAATAATCACTTTCCTGAAAAAATTTGGCTGGGTTAATACATTTCTGAAAATATAGGCTTACCCACCTACCTTTACCACTTCCTATAGTATTTGGAGTATATGTAGGGTTACCATACATCCTTTTTTTCCCGGACACGTCCTCATTTTTAGTGTTAAAAAACAGTTTTTTTAAAAAAAAAAAACGGAAATTTCTTCGAAGTTTTTAAAGAATTACCATGATTTGTATGATAACCACCTTTTCAGTCAGTTATGGTGTAAATATTTTAAGGAAACTCCAACATCATCTTGTTATTCAGAACTTTTGAAAATTGTTGAGTAATTTTATTCCATTACCGAATAACAACTCTATTACAGAACGGGTATTTTCTCTGATCAGTTCACAGTGGACCAAAGAGAGAAATGGGTTAATGGTGGAAAATGTTAAAGGTATAATTTGTGTACAGAACAACTTTAAAAGTCTTTCATGTGTTCAGTTCCATGATTATTTATTAGAAAATAAAAAGCTTTTGATTGGAATTGGTTCATCTGATAAATACCAATGGCACCACAAAGACACAATTGAACATTTAGACTGTGACTCCGATTCAGACTGATTTGTATTTAATTAATTATTGCTATGATTAAAAATAAATATAGAAAATATTTTTATCCTATGTAAGTTCCACGTCTAACTAATAGTTTTAAGTTCTGTTTGTAAACATTTTCTTATTATATCCACAAAAATTAAATTGTACATTGTATAAACTCTGTAAAAATGCTTAACTTAAACATGAATACTTTCTTATCCATAATGTATATTGTTTTTACTGTCAAATTTTTTTTTTGATCTGTAAAGTAACGATCATGCTATTAAATTTTCAGGTTGTCCTCTTTTTTCACCTAGCTCATATGGTAACCCTAGTATATGTATTTTACAACTCCATTTGTTACATATTTTTAAGAAGGCCTCTGGATTAAGAGTTGAAAAATAAAATCATACGTGGACAGTGAGAGGAGATATTTTACAATGTGAAATGGTGGATATTGAAGAACTGTAGTTTAAAAAGTGTACGGTTATTGTTAAATTCAATATTGTTAAATCAGCGTAAACTGCATACATATGTAACAATCTGCAAACATTTTTATTGTATATGAAGTTAAATAATATAAAAACTAACTTTTTCCAAACCAAATGAAAAGTACATTTCAGAAACCAATGGTTGGTACATTTTTGGCTGAAATCTGGTCAGATCATACACCAGCGCTGGTCCAAAAGTTTGTGTATGTATATAAGTGTGTCTAAGGGCATGTTTATTGTTTACTGTCTGTGATACTGCACTATCACCCGTTTAAACAGCTGAAGATGGCGTAACTGAAACATTCGGCGGAGGATTTGAAGACCGCGACTTACAATTTCACTATGTTTTATCTTTATTGATTCAGGCTATGAAAGCCTTTGCTTATTGCTTTACATATATATTATTTATCAAATAATTATGTGTATAAATAACACCATCAACAGAGTTGTTTAATATTGTTCCGTTCAAAGCCAGGGGTATTATCTCGCAAGTGTTGAGAAAGTGAATGGAGGGAAGAGTAAAAATATCTTTAAAAAACCTCAATCAAAATGGCTCCAAATGGTGACGGTTAATTACAGAGCTCCTGCGTGGTATTACAGGTGAAACCTGTGATGCGAAAAAGGAATCCTTTCCATTTTCCACGGATTAACTGCACATAAGTGCCTAGGAGGAGAGTCTCTGAAAGCAAGTACAGAGGCTGTAAGGTGACAACCTCATCACTGGTTCTTATTCTGATAAGGAGTAATATTTCGTATGGAAGATAGAAACACTCCTAGTACCTAACAGGTCTGGGAAACGGGACAGCCATGGAGACCTTAACAAGAAGACAATTGTATAAATTTAATGTGATTGTAAAGGCATAAAGAATTTCTTTAAAAAATTTGATGTGAATGCTCTCTCTGCTTCTGTGAAATTATTTTCACGTCAATATAGACGAATACAGTTCTTGGGGTTGCTAAGTACCTACAAAAACTGCTTTGTACGTTGCTCGAATTTTCTCATACTCAACCTCGCACCGACACACATACACACAGGTATTGTAATATTTGTAAATTAATAAAATAGTCTGTCATGGTCAGGGTTAACATTGGAAACTACCAGGCTGTTGGGTCGTGGTCGATTGCTTACAACGTAATGCAACGTTTCGGCCACCAACCGGAGGGCTTCTTCAGTAGAAACGCGTTTATCAGGCCGAACGCATCTCAAGCAGAGGTATAAACAAGCCATACTTTGTTGAAAGCGTCGGGGGTTGACCGAAACGTTTAGAAAAATGCACCACGTTGTAAACAATCGACTACGGCCCGAAGCCTGGTAGTTTCACATTTTAATAAAGTTAGAGTGTTAAAATACAGTAATCTCCTGTTATAACGGATTAATAGGGGCCCTGAGGTGTCCGTTATGTTGAAAGTCCGTTGTAACTACAACGGTAAGTATATCTTATACTTAAGACACGTATAAGATTATAGAAATGACTCATTTAAACTACGTGGATAAAACTATAAACTATTTATTTTACTGTAATTATATAAAGTAGATAACAATGCAGCAGTAGGTTACATCTTTAAAAAACAGTATATCTTATACAAAATAGTTTATACATAGTCTACTTACAATGTTTATTAAAATTCTGTTTATATTTTACACAAAACGTTCATATTTATAGTGAAAACATTGTCCAATGTCTAACTTTTAAAGATGGCTATGTGTCTGAATCATTTCCATATTTACTGGCTCAAAAAATTACAAGTTTTTGTTTCAGACTGATTAGAGTTAATTTCACGAAATTGGCGCAATTCTGATTAATCAAAATTCACGAAGTTGGCGCAAGTGATCGTAGTAGGGTTTTCATTAAATTATTCGTTAATCGTAAATATGTTTTCATTTTTTTTATTGCTGAACATAGTGCAAAAATTGAAGTGGTATTTTACTTGGCTCACATTGTCCAGCTTTCCTTCAACATTCCATGTTCCTTAGAGCTGTCCGTTATAATGGGGAATTACTGAACTCAACATTTGGTAAATAACATACGCATCTGCAGCTACTTCATGTCGTTTTACTCAAAAATTTTGAAACGCAAGAAGTTTATAGTATGTATTTATAAAATTATAATATGTTTAATACGAGTGTCAGTTGAAGAGTTCGCGGAGTGACATCTATAGTTCAGTGGTAGAACTAAAATCTTTCGTGTGCTGCAGCACATATATTTCGTGTAAACATCTGTTAATTTACAGATATACCTATCTGTCAATTTATTCACTTTTACCAGATGTTTGAAATTTTCCTGTCACGCGTTTTTTTAAAATGGATAAAATCAAACACGTGTTGTGATGAATTCTCTGTTAAAAAACGTTTTAGCGCCAATGGAAAATCAAAACGAAATTGTAAATGTGTTAGGAGACGCTACCCTTCAGAAACAACAGTAAGTGGGGCACACTCGAGTTTAAACGTGGTCGTACAAGTACTGAAGACTATCCCAATAGTGGACGTCCAAAAAGTGCAACAAAAATGGTATTATTGAAAAAAATTCATATGGTGTTGGAAGACCGCAGATTGAGAAGTGGGTGACGTTGCTGAAATCATAGGCATCTCGTATGAGCATGTGCATCATACTTTAATTCAAGAACTTGGTGTGAAAAACGTTGTGCAATATGGCTGCCGCATCTGGAGTTGATGCATTTTTTGGGCGTCCAGTGCGACCACGTTTCAATGCTTCAATACTCGTACGACCGTGTTTAAACTCAAGTCCCTACTTACAAACCGTTGGTTTTGAAGTCTCAGCATCTCTTGACACATTTACAATTTCGTTTTGAATTTCCATTGGCGCTAAACAATTTTTAACATAGAATCACACCACGATGTTTGATTTTGTCGGTTTTTCAAAACACGCATGACACGTAAATTTTAAACAGCTTCTAAACAATGAATAAATTGATGGTTAGAGTTGGAAATTAACAGGCGTCACATAGAATACAAATCTTGCAGCACACTAAAAAGTTTAGTTTTACCGCTAAGCTACAGTTGTCGCTCCGCAAACTTTTCAACTAACCCTCGTATATTAAACATATTATATAGGAATTATATATATATATATATATTAAACATATTATATAGGAATCAAGAAATAGACTGTAGCAAAAAGTGTTTGAATTATAAAATTATATGGGAAGAATCCTGAATTTCTCATTTGTCCTGAGGAAAATGGGGATTCCAACCTTCTAGCTAGTCTCATCCCTCCCCTCGAGAAGCAGCTCCTAGTTATGCCAAACTCTGTGTGTGTGTGTGTGTGTGTGTGTGTGTGTAGAGAGCGAGAGACCGCGTGGTAGTGGGTATTCTGGGGTCGAGTGTGAGCGCACGCTTCGTGCGTGGTCTATTACTGTTTCAAACACATACACTTCAAACGTTTTAGATATACGTATTTCAAACAGAATTAACACTGTTGCACACCACTGTATATATATATATATATATATAGATCTCTAGTGGTGTGCAACAGTGTTAATTCTGTTTGTGATTATAAGCACTAACACAACTTTCTTAAAATTTGGCTTTGGCCTACAGGTTTCTATCGTTGTTACTAAGTCATTGCGTTATATATGCCTACATCACATGACTTACAAGTATCCAAGTATGTCTTGTACACAGTTAGCTCCAATATGCCTATGATAATTGTGACAGATTCATATTTTTATTTAATGCTATATAACGCGTACTGTAGGAAAGCGGTTATTATTGTATGAAATGGAGAGGAAATGCAGATTGTATGTAATTACATTACAGTGACATTATATATGGGAACAAAAATTATGGATTTTGGGGCGTAAATATTATAATCAGAAATATACAAATCTTTTACTTTTAACAACTTTACAGTTTTGATTCGGTGTTTTGAATCGAACCTATGTCTATTGTTCATTGTATTTAATGAAATTGCTATCTGATAAAAGTTTTCAGAATCAGTCCGGTGCATAATTTTAGAATATTTACATTCTATAATATTTACATTGAGAAAGGTTTAATGGTTTAATGCAAAGTAGTCTGTTGTAGTTATTTGAAGTGTTACAATTAATCAGTCGTTGCAACAACATAGGCTGCGTTCTGTTCAGTGTAGGTTATGTCCTTCGTTTACAAATTACATTTCAGTTTTTAAGGCAGAAACGGTATTTTATTAAAAAAAAACATCCATTGCAAAAAATATCTGTAAATTTTCCAGTTAACTAACATATTCATATATAAATACATCTAATTATGTTATAATTTTATACATCTGTAGCATATGAACGTATTGTACACCGTTTAATTTTGTTAATCAATCACTTTGATTAAAGGTGTTTTTCGATTCTTTCTTACAGTGTTACTTAAGGCGTCTAATATTTGTGTTTGTAAGTGTTTGTCAGTGTTGGTAATGTCTTATTTTTAGTTATATTCTCTCTTTTAATGAGGTTTACATAGTAACATAAAAAGTAGATCATATAGTTGGAGGGAAACTTACTTTGAACTTCAACAAAATAGGCATCTATTATATTTTCCTCTTAAGTTTCAAATTTGATTTTTCGATATAGTGTAAATTAATTTGTTTTTGCACTATAAAAAACTGGATAAAGTGTAAGGGATGGAAGCTTGTTACCATCTACTTTGAACTGTATTTTCTAAAATCTGACTGTCTCATCCATATATTTTTGAGAACTACCGCTATTCTGGAACACGGAGGGTATTCAGAAAGCATACTTTACATTAAAGACCGCAATGATTTGCCGTCTGAAAAAGACTGGAAATTAAAAATTTAACGTACTCTTAAAATGAACCTCATATTTAACGATCTGTTGTACGAATTCAACTTGTAAGATAATCATAATTTATATTTATGTTATAATTGGCACCACATCGACGTTGTCTCAGTTTGAAGAATACATGTGGCATGTGTTCGCGTACGTTGCTGTACGTCCAGTGTGTCGCAGACAAATCGTAACATCCATGATTACAGTAACTTATAGCAAAGAATCTTAGAGCTGGCATGTAATGTGCTTTTTAACATGTCTTGACCTCGTAATTCATTTCTGTAGAAATCGAGAAACAACATAAACATATATGTAAAGATTAATTTCAACTTAGCTGTAGCCTGATTATCACATGTTTCGCTTTTACAGATAAACTAAATTAGTATTAATTTCACTGTTTGAATTGTTTACAAATCACTTCATATTTTGAATATAATTAAACATTATATTAATGATACAACATGTCTTTCGTCAAGTTTTGAGTTTTTAAATTCCGTCATCTAAAACGAACGTAAATATCTTTTATGGTGATTATACTAATAACATATACATATTATGGAATTGCTCACTAATTAAAGAATAAGAAGTATGGAATATGACAAATCAAGTAGTCATTGGTTTCTTTTAAAATAACAATGCCCGTGTTGTAGATTGTTCATTTTTACTAAAAGAAATTTAATATATATAATATATCAATACATTATATTAAAATATGACTAAAAAATTAAAATTTGTAGAACATTTACGAATTTTAAAGAACTTTCTCGAGAAAACAGGTTACAAGACAGTTTACAATAATGAATCGTTCATGAACAAATCATTAGTCAAGTACATAGAAGACCAGTACAAAGCTTGGCGAAAAAATGCCGAAAATTTGACATGGAATTTGTTTTTTAGAACCGTCGATAATGCTATAGAAGTAAAACAACCACATCATTCGCCTCATGGTTTGAGCCTGCCTCTTGGAAAACAAAAACATTCAGGTTTGACCAAAGCAAAATTTTCGTCTTCAGCTGCAGCGAAAGTAAGTTTGAGTTAACATTATTTTATAATAAATAGGTTTCTTTTATCAGACACTAATTGATCAAATATTTTTGAAATAGTTGAAGGTAAATAAGAACCCATTTAGATAACATGTGTAGTTTCAAAGTAGTCTTATTAGTTTAAGTACACAGTATATGAATCTATGGAAGGTAAAAGACGTTTTTTAATCATTTCTATAGAGCTTTTGTTTTTGATGAAGATTGAAAATGTTAGTTTACCGATATTTTCTAAAGCAATATTAGAAGTGTCTGATTACTTGGCACGTCTGAATTGACGTGTTTATAATGTAGAGTCGTGATATGTTTGTTACCCAATTGAAAAAAATAGTCGTGTGTGTATTAAAAAAGCCTGATTCAATGTTTTTCTGAAATAATTTTAAAACTACTTTTCAGACGTATTTGTAAAGTGCGCTTCGATAAGTTTTACGAGATTTTCAGCTTCAGATCGCCTGAAAATAGGGTTTCGTCCTGTTGCGTTAAAATAGGTATTACTGTCTCTGAAACAAATTTAAATTGAAGTAATTGGTTCAGTGCAATTAACTTCATGCTAAGAGAAAAACATTTTCCTAACGGCAACGTTTTCGAGCAATGTGTTATCAGGTGCTATATTACGTTAAACAGAACAATAATGTTGTTATACCATAACCCTACACTTTGTATCCCGATATTTGGTTTCTTAAAGGATAAACAAATCAATATAATTACATCGTAATTACTCGGAAACTAATTAAGCCAAGAAAACTCGGACTGTTTCCACCGTTTTCATTTGTTACTTCAGCGCATCAATGATTCATTTATCTACAATGATTCGATTATATATATAATAGAACATTAAAAATGCGCCAAAATTCCTGCTAACAGATATTGGTCGAATAGAGAGGGTTAGAAAATTTAAGTATCTAGGGGAAATAATTCAAAAGAATAGTTTAGAAAAATCTGCTATAGAAGAAAGCATTCATAAAATGGAAAGAGCATGTGGTATGACTAAAGATATTTACAATAAAAAGTGCATATATAAAAATGCGATAATAAGGCATTACAGTACAGTAGTGAGGCCAGAATGCCTATATGCAAGTGAATGTCTAGCACTGAATTATAATTTAGACAAACTAGAAATAATGGAAAGACGAATTATTAGGAAAATATTAGGCCCACGAAAAACTTCAGAAGGTTGGAAATTAAGAAGTAATGATGAAATATATCAAAGTATAGAAAATATAACAGAAACAGTGAGAAAAAAAGGCTAGTATTTTTTGGACATTTATATAGAAAGGACGACAATTGGTTAACAAAACAGATCTTCAGATATCTGTGGGGAAAGAAATCAACAACAAGTTGGATTAAAGAAGTCAAGAAGGATTTAGAAAAACATAATATAAACGCAGAAGAAGCAATTGAAAGAGAAGTTTTTCGGGCAAAAGTTCTAAAAATGGAAGGAGTCCAGGGTAGGAGAGAGAAAAACCCAGGTTCAAAGTGAAGACTGAAGACAGGAAGAAGGACATAGTGAAAAGATGAAAGAATATTGGAGAAAAAGAAAAGAACAATTAATAAAGAATTGAAATTGGCATGTGGTCCTCAGATGGCCGATACAAATAGAAAAAGGGATATTTAGCTCACACTTTGTAAGTCAGATGCCCCATTTCACGAACGTCTGTTAATTTGTTCCCTTATGGACCGTTTGTTAACTGGCCATAATTTTCGACGGCCGTCATCTTAATTCCCGTTTCACCAACACACGTTTGGACACAGAAAATGCTAGTTTACAAGACTATGCTACCATGTTAATTGTCGATTTAGCTTCAGATTGGTGGAAAAAAAAGATAACTTGTGAACTTGGAAGGTAGCATCCCTGTTGAGTGGCTTTCTTTTACGAATGTTACGCCTATTTTTGTAGTTTTGTTTGTTGTTTGCTTTTTTTATTCGTATTTGTTATATAAGTAATATGAAATCGTATTAAAACAAAAACTGTCTGTTGAGAGACGTCACTGTTTCATGGTTTTTTTATTTTTTAATTGTATTTGTACTTTTCTGTCTTTTGTAGTTTCCAATGTTTTATTCCAGCTTCGTTTCTGTAATTGAGGGCATTCTGGTTCAACCCCAGTTCTTCAATAAATTTGAAAGTAACGTTTTTTAAAATTTTATAGCGTTCTAATAATTTTGGCTTACTCGAATTATCAAAATCAATAATTATATTTATTACCGTGGTTTGTTTTTAGTTTCGTCTTTGAACAGTTTTTTTTTTAATTTTATGCAGGCCTACATTATTTCAGCGTCAAAAATGTTCTCCTCTGATTCAGTTTTATTTGTACAATTGTGTTTTATTATTTTGTTTGTGTTATAGGCACATATTCTTCAACAGTTGAAAATAAAATGAATGTTTGCATGTACGTGTTTATTTTGTTTATCTTGCAGGAATTACACATTCACAAAAACAACGTGAAGCGACGCCGAACGTAATTTTAAGATAAGCTGTTGTCGTTTAAACGGTCCATAGTCATATAACAGGCAGATGGTTTCCCGTTAAGTTAACCGTCGATTTTAAAGGTCGTTATTTTTAAATGAGCTTCGTGAAACGTGTTATCTCCCGTTAAACCCTTAACGGGTGATTTATCGACCATTAAATTCTTAACAGAGGTCGACCGAAACGGAGGCAAGAGATTACAGCTTACTTAAAGGTGTACTCAAAATTGCATCGCAAAAAATAAAATATTGTTATTTTTTGTTTGTTATAAATTACATAAATATGATTAGTAATTGGTTACTTAAGTAAATTTAATATTCATGTTGAATGCGGTATCCAAGTCACTTGTACGAATTAATAACTAAATTTACCTTATTTTGTCCGCCTTGTGACTTCTTAAAATTTTTCTATGACGCGTTTCAGAGCTTATACTCCATCATCAGATATATATTAAAATAAAACTATCATAACGAGGTCGTCACATGATATAAAATGGCAAAAATGTTTGCATACAAACAGCGCGCGGAAGTAGGGTGCGCACCCGTTCACGTTCAATTTGCCAAAATGTGACGACCTCGGTGAGAGTGATAGTTTTATTTTAATATATATCTGATGGTGGAGCATAAGCTCTGAAATGCGTCATAGAAAAATTATAAGAAGTCATAAGGCGGACAAAATAAGGTAAATTTAGTTATTAGACTAAGTAAATTTGTTTTAATAATAAAAATATTAGGAATAAAGTCAAGACAATATATTTTTGTTGCAGTGCGATCCAGCCTCTATAAAAGACCACTTGGAAGTTCAAGCAATAATTAGTGCCTACCAGGCCCGAGGACACCTGATGGCAACTTTAGACCCTCTCAATATAACTCGTGGTACACATTTGAAAACTAAGGTCCCATCTGAAGTAATAATAAGACAGCATAAGGTACCCTCAGACTTAAACAGAGTGTTTGTTCTATCTAATGGCACGTTTATAGGTATGTTATATTTTATTATAATTATTATAAATTTAAACTGAAAGTTCATAGTCAATCAGTTAACTATTTAGACATGGGCTGTAACATTAGTAAACACTGTATGAATGTGGTAGGATATCGACATTATAAGAACCATTAGGCCTATATAGGCGTTTTCAAAAGTACTGTCACCACAATACAACAGGTCACTCCGTTAGTTTTTTAACTTACTATAAGTTGCGGTCGTCTACAGATTGAATTTTGCACTTAATTCCAGAGTCTTAGGTAGCAGCTACTGGTTCGTTCTCAGCTTTCTAGAAATTATGTGTATTTTAATTAAAACCTCATTAATTAATTTTAATGTTATATTTGTTATTTAAGTTAGTGTTTTTATCCAATTTTCATTTAATTATCATGTCCACTACATGATAATTATATATAGGTAAGCCTAAAAATTTTCAGCCGTTCTAAGTACAGACAGTTTTTTAAAATTTAAGTACTCGGAAAAGTGAACACTACAGTATAGTGTTATATGTAATCCTAATCCATCTCTTTCAGCTTCTTGGTCAGCGAAATTTTCAGCTGAAAAATTTTTAAAAATCATTTCGTTTAAAAATGTTATTGTCGTAACTAGTAATTCTTTAAGACCGTAGGGAAAAAAATGAAGCTGCCAAGGTTTTGGCTTAGTTTATTATCTAAGCAGTCAAGATTAAAGACAGAATTCACATGAAATTAATTTAATTAAGGCAGTTTTTATTTAAATAATAGATTTATATCTTTATTAAGTTTTAGTTGAATTTTATTTTTATTAAACAAACAAAATTAATTTTATTAAATAAAATTAATAAATTTATTAACTTAAGATAAGATTAACTATCCTCACAAGTTATTATAAAAATGATGTAACTCTGTGAGATATAATTTTACTGATTTCAAGATAAATGTGCAAAATTAGTCGTCAGTCACTGTAGACTGTTAACCCCTTAATCGTAAAAAATTTGAAACTTGTAAACGTTTGATACACAAAAATTTTGGGTTTAGAATTATGAAAATAATTAACTTTTGTTTGTAATTTTTGACTTAATATCTAAACTATTTATTCGTATAAAGAAGGGTATTTTAGTCTTCTTCTTCACCTCTTCAAGGATTAGGTTATATAAACCTGTTCCGGCACCCGTCTCATCCTCGGACGACCCCCGTTCTCCGAGGATGCTTTGGATACTACAAGTATTTCAAAGTTTTACATGAACAGGTTACTGACCTGTTGCACAACCCCCTACCAGGAGGACCGGAGACTCTTCTGTCAGAGTTACCATACCTTAGTCGAAAGGCCCCTGTTTTAGAGGGCAGGAGATTCGCCCTCACCCTTCTCTTTCTGAGATAGGATTTGTTGGCTTTGTATCAGTTATTCTGATACTGAACGTTTCTTAGTATTTCCTATCGGCATCAGTGAGAACTCTAAGATCCTAAGCCACCTAAAATTAAGAAATTTGAATTGAAAAAGAAGACAGCCCTTGATGACTAATAGCGTCGGAGTCAGAAAAGAACAAGAGGCAGTCGAGAGAGACTAGACAGAAAAGACTAAAGGAAGGGATCTCACCCAAGACAAGATAACCAAAGTGAGAATCCCTAGGGCACATCGGGATTGCCAAACCTATATCCACAAGATGTGGACTCCTGATGTGGGCTAATGCTTTGTGGAGTAGTAATGAGGTTAATTTAAACTTTTTTCAGAGCTTCTTCTCAGAAGTTTGTATCGAATGTGCAAAAAGAGTACTGTCACCGTTAAAACTAGCAAACGCTTGACATGTAAATATCGGAAAAAATAAACATATTAAAAAAAGCTTCTAACAATCAGAATATGTGGTAAATATGCCTATGTGAAAATTTAAAACAAACAAAAATGGTTAGGGAACCAGTTTTTCTTAAATGGGATATCTTAACATTAGAACCGAGCTTTCTCTAACGTATGTGTGTAGGTAGGCCTAAAATAATTACAGTGAGACACTCTGTTTAGAATACGTGGCAGTAAAATGTACAAATATTTTCAATTCATGATTTTATGCGAGCTCGAAAATAACCAGCATAATTTTGTCTACTGATCGTGTATTTCTTCTTGTTTTTAAATACTTAAGAACATCATGTAGTTGCTGTTAATACATTCATTGATGATTCATTAACACTACTTAATTAATGATTAATGAAATAAGAGATTGACTACTTATGTGTTAGAGGATCATCAGCTTGGAATGGTAATACATCTTATTTATTTCTTTTATGAATTTGCTAACTGCTATATTTTTATTGTTCGACTAAGCTTTTCGTCATCACTGACATCATCAGGTCTTAAAAAACGTTTAAGATCTGATGATGTCAGTGATGACGAAAAGCTTAGTCGAACAATAAAAATTATAGCAGTTAGCAAATTCATAAAAGAAATAGTAAGGATGGCTGCTAATTTAAACAATACGAAGAATAAAACATCTTATTTATGATGCCTTATATTGTCGTTATCGTAAATGAAATCCCACTTACAATAATATTACTGCACTTAGTTTTTTGCTATAAAAAAGTTCTAGTTTCCGGAACGAGAAAAAAAAACAATATTGGACAGAGATTGAAGCAGTTTTTAAAATTTTATTGTAGAGCGGCGATCTATATTTCCATGGCCGTGGGGTATTGTCAATGTCGCTAACAAAGCATTAGTAGTCACAAGTCACTACGAAGATCGGCGAACAAAAGATACTGCGAAAAGCAAACTATTACTAAAACTAAAACTTGACATGTGTGAGTTCCTTTAAACATGTACGAGTTTGCTAAAGTTGTATTGGAGCAAGTTTATCTGAAGAACAACGGTAAGAGACAGAATCCGTTTGTAGACGTAAATGAACGGATTGTAACTGACAGATTGCCATTATTTTCTTATCGTAGTCTATAAACTGAATAATTATTAATAGTTTAAATTGATTTGTATTTTATTGTAGAATATGATATGTCATTGTTTTTAGGACATCTTAGAATGCCTCCAGAAACAAGACGAGATAAACAGTTTTATCTACTTAATGACACCAAACTGGTGTAGCACAAAATACCAACATATTACTAAATATTATATAAAAGTAAACAAATAATATAATAATAATAATGTAATGATAATAATTTAAGTATCTACGAGCACGTGCAGTCGCGCAGCAGCGTGTAAGTATAACATACCACACATGTATAACAGAAATATATATATATATATACATATTAATTTTCACAATGTAGGTGGTAAAGAAAAAGCTCTCCCGTTGCATGAGATTATAAAACGCTTGGAGACGGCCTACTGCCAGAACATTGGAGTTGAGTATATGTATAACACTAATTTGGAAGTAGCTCAGTTTATGCGAGAAAAATTTGAGACACCGGGAGCCGTGTATTCTATGAGTAAAGATGAAAAAAAATTAGCACTAAAGAGACTTATTAGAGCGCACTGTTTTGAAAGTTTCCTTGCACAGAAGTTCCTGAATGAGAAGCGCTTTGGTCTGGAAGGTTGTGAAGTTCTCATTCCAGTTATGAAAACAATGATCGATTGCGCCAGTAAAGGTGGAACATTTGGCTTCAATATAGGCAAGTTTCTTAATTTTGTAACAATTTATAAAACGTAGATGTTTGTAGATACATTTTTTTTAACTTAAAAAGAATTAATAAGTAAACGTAATTTGTTTAAATATCCATTATACACTTTTTATATTCTAACTATAGCGTACTAAAAAATAGGACTAACGTGTGCTAGCTAACAAAAACTTACTGGCTAACAGCTCTTTTAACAGTTCTTCACGTTACGTTATTACTAGTGACAGTAATCTCTTGGTGTGTAAATCTGCATCAGGGATTGGTATACAGTAAATCATTCTAAAATATTAGAAATAATTTTCCACCACCTTATTCATGGAAAATAATTATTTTTTTGGCTGTAATGTTAGTTTTATTTATGAATATTCTAAAACTCCGTATACAAGTATTACATTTGTTTCCATATTTATGAAATTAAAAGATTTAAAAAGGATACATTTTCTTCTTTGCTACATTTATAATACAGACAATACCTATTATAATATATTTATAAGTCTATCTATATGTATAATACGTTGCTTTAAATTTAAGTGTTTCATTCTTTAACAATATATATGTCGCTTTTTCATAATTTATAGTTGTTTTCTCAGAAATTTCCTGTCCTAAAATTACTCTCTGAAACCTCCACTGATAAAATAGGATTTAAGTTCGTCATCTAACGCTTTCTAATGTAAATGTTAATGAAATGTTTCTACGTAGTATCGTTTAGTAATTAAGTAATCACACAATTCAGGTTTTATGTTTTCTAGAAACCTAGTTAATTTCATAGGAAGTTTCTGCCACAACTCAGACATAGTTATCGCTCGACTGGAAAGTTACCACTGACGACCTCATTGGAAAGTGGAAGAAGGAAACCTTACAAAGGATAAAAAACTGACTCACCTATGACTAAACATATTCTTATGGCGGGCGATGGGATAATATTTAACAGTGAATATAAAACGTTAAACACATGTATAAATTGCACATCCTGAGACAGAAATATGAATAAAAATTTAGTGAATTGAAAATTATAAATAAATAGGCATCGATCTAATAAGACTAAAGTTGTTCTTGATATAATGTGCTGAGATAAGTTAATCAGAAATAACAAGACACTTGGTAGGTTCATAAAATTACGATAATTTTGTGAAACTAGCAATAACTTTTACATTAACTATATTTTCTGACGTGGTTTGTGGTGGTAGTAAGATATTAATGTAGTAATATATTTTTTGAATACACAACACGGTTTCAAGAAAATAAGGATGAAAGCTCGGTAACGACTCAAATTCGATTTTAAAAAGTGGTAGCTATATTTATACTTGTACCAAAGGCATGTGGATTTAAGAGCCTTACAGGCGACTGAAATAAAGTTCCTTGGATAATATAAGTAAACTTAAGACAGAATACAGTGCGTAACATTGGTATACGAACAGCATTAGACTCTTTGTTACAAAACAGATTGTATTCTTTACAGATAGTGTACGAAATACGAAATGAATGATAAGAATATGCCTATCATTGAAGAAGGGACAGGGTCATGCCACTGAATTCTGGCACTGGCAACGATGCTTAGACCTGGAAAGGCCAATTAATGTGTAGTAATAATATTATCTTACAGTAGCATGTTGAAGAAATTATCATAATCATTAATACTATAAGAGTTTGTTCTCATGTGCACAATCACGTTTTTGACACGATTCGAAATTTCGTTAGTTGCTTTTTTAATGCCATTCTACATTTTGAAGTACGTGAAAGCATGTTTTTGAAAATTTCTTGAAGGTTGCAAACTTCCATTTCTAGTAAAATTAAGAGTTTCATATTAGGCCTACTTTAAGAGCCGTTACACGAAACTGTAAAACAATGTATGAATTTGATCCGTCATTTACAGTATTATCAGATGTTTGAGATACTATAGGCTACACTTTTAGATTTTAGCGATTTTACGTAGGCTATAATGTATAGCTTATACATGATTTATAGGCTATACATCTTTACAAACGTTCTTGTTACCTGTTAAATTGTCTTCTGTCTGATATTTTGTTTTTTTTCTTAGTAAGTGAGAAGAGGACCAATATAAGTGTATAACGTAAAAAAACATTTTAAGACGTTTTATAAAAGTTGATAATTTTCCAAGTTATTCATCCCTTTCAACCCTCTTTAAAAAACTGCCTCGACGCAACTCATCGGATGTGACAGACAACCTTTATACTAATTCTGGGCGATCATTTAATTTTGTCATTTACACCGTCAATTTTGGTCTATTGTAAGCCTATAGATGGTCCTGTATTATTATTGGCCGATTACGATTTTGGTCCATGAATTTCCTAGTATTACAGATCCCAAAATTATCTCTTCACATTGTTAAAACTATACGAGGACATCCTCATTTTGTCACTGAAATATATCGTGGCCTTCATGTCTTTCCACTAATTTCAGTCATCATATAACCAAAATGTTTTTCACAACGAAAACAAAAGTTACATAAAATACTGGATTCTTACTAGACAACGGGTAGGAGATCATTCAAATACGAGGCTACATTTACAACGTAGGTACTAGAAATGTTAATAGATAAAAAAAGGTATCGTGGCTGTTTGATTCAATTTGATTCATTTAATTTAAATTTAATAAAATGTAATATTTATTATCGGTTAAATTATATTTTATTAAAGTCTGGTTTATCAAACTAATGTACACTAGAGTTACCGGTACTTTATTTTGAAGCTATTATTTGTTATGTGATTGTGTTACGATGTTATATCTGTACTAAACACAATAAAGCATATTTATTATAGCTACATGTATTTCTCCCTAAACCATTCGTCTCTTACAGACCGATTTGTTATCCAACCAAGTGGAAAGAAAATTAAAGTGTCGGCCATTTTGAAATTTGAGATAAAAAATAACAGATTTTTTATTTATTTGAAGCATATTAATGTAAACATGTGTACCAAATTTCATTAAATTATCTCATTCCTTCTTGAGGTATAAAATTTTCCTTAACAAACACAAAATGGTAGCCAGACGGATAACGAGACGTTTCCTGACCTTTTTTTATAGGAACGTTTTTTCTCACATTGATTCATAGAATCCGAATATGTATAGTGAGGACAGCTTTCTACCTTACACTCTGTACAAACGTAAGAACATTTTTGTTTGTACTACTGTAAAATAATAAATCTGTCGCTTATTGCTGCTGCCATTAAAATTAAACTAAATGAACGTAATTGATAACGGTGCTTTATTATTTCAAGCTAAATGTAATAAAAATAAAACAATTTTATGATTTAAAAGTTTCCTTTCTTTCTAAAAATTAGAGAGAATGCTTTTACATCTAAGAAGGAGTTACGATTTCATTTAGTAAATTCAAATCAAGAATCCCATGTACTTTCTATTTATATGAGTAGTGAAGAATATTTTGTTTCCATAACAAAGATCCAAATTTTCGTGGTACATCTAAATACACAACGCCCGGGTGTGTACAAAAGTGTTGGTGAGCTCAAACTTTGTTTAGACCATTCGTAGACGCACTACAGCCACACATCTACTAAACTGATCAGAATGCAGATAATTATTTCTACTAATCTAACGTGTCTAGTGTCAGTGATTGTCGCTAGAAAGAGATAATGCTCCATTTTGTTTATAGTGCCTATATTAATTAGGGCTAAATGCCTAAATCCCAATCTCTATAGGCGCTAACGTTTACAAAAGGATCCCGAACGAAGAAATTACTTGAAAGAGAAAAATTATTTTTAAATTATTTATTAATACATTTTATTTATACTTATTGAGGTTCTTTGTGATACCCGAGAAATTGCTACTTTCGTACAATATTGGCTATTTATGCAATAATTGTGCAGGAATGGCCCACCGAGGAAGGATGAACGTTTTGGCTAACATATGCCGTAAACCTCTGAAGCACGTATTCTCACAGTTCCATCCAGTGGAACCTCAGGAATTCGGTTCTGGTGATCTGAAGTACCATCTGGGTACTCAAGTGGAGAGGATAAACAGACAGACCAACAAACCGACTCGTCTGACAGTCATTGCTAATCCTTCTCATTTGGAATGTGTCGCCCCCATAGCTGTCGGCAAAACGTATGCTGAATATTTCTACGATGGCAAGAAAGATCCTAACAAGGTAATTTTTGTATTTCCAAATTATTGTACGTCATAAGTTAACGAAACCTTACACTGTTGACTGATAGTAGTAACGTGGATAATAAATGTGGTTAATGTTGACATAAATAAAATAAGTAATTTTATAACAAATAAAATAAGTAAGTTAAAATAAGTAGTCATTTTGTAAACAATGTATTTGAAATACGTTTTGTTGATACCTCTTGTACAAAACGTGGTATCTATGTGCAGTTTATAACAGTGATAATTCATGGCGACGCTGCAGTGTGTGGTCAAGGCGTTGTATACGAAACATACCATCTGTCGGAACTCCCGTGCCACTCTACTAACGGCAATATACACATCGTCATTAACAACCAGGTAAGTAGGCCTACATATTACTTGGTAGTGAACAGTTAACTAAATATGTGATTCAAAATTTTCTTAACTATTAAACACATGAATTTGTTAATATAACGTAATGTTTAAACTTCGAATAAATTGTAATTGTAATTAATACTTATTTGAGTAAATAGTCATCAGTAATTAGTATAATTATTATATAGTTATATATTACATAGTTCAGAGTAATTCATACCTGCTCAAACTGAAAAAAATATTTTGGATAAATATACGCTTTAAACGCGAAAAGCAAAATTAACTAGCACTTACGCCAATATCAGTTTTTGTAGAGAGCCGACAGTCGTTCCTGAACAGTAAGCTGCGCCGAGTCGGTGCATGAATTACTTCCACCTAGAAGTATAGCATGAATTTCTAACAAGTATAGCTAAGTTATCTAGAGAGAAAAGAGGGGAGACAATGCGATGACAGTACACTGTCTCGCTGAGGCGGGCCAGTAGTGTCCGGCACCTGTGTACAAACAACATTGTACAGAACTTTAGTTGGCGCCCCACAATAAAAAATAACTTTATAAAAACGCATCAGTGAGTAAATGAAATACAAAATATATTAATTATAAGTTTATTGAATAAAAACTACGAATTACAAAAAGAATGTATAAAAAACAAACGTACAAGAAGGGTACAAAAACAAAAACATAAAAAATAATTGGGAAGAAAATAAAGTAATTAATGTTATTTGTCAAGGAAATCATTTGCCAATTGCACCTTATATAGTTTTACGTAAATTAACAGATAAACAGAAAAAAATAGTAAATTTCTTTTTTCACGTTATTAAACTTACTTTCATTTGGCAAGAAAATCACTTAGACATTTGTAGTTTTTGTGGATATCATATAAATAAGAAAAAATAAACTTATAAGTATATATAGGAACATATTACAAACATTAATACCCGAGAGTACCGAAAAGGTTAATACAATTAACTTATTGAAATTGTTTTTTCAAATATTTCCTCCTCACTTGAAATTTTTGTCGCCTTTACTATCCTTTACTTTGCTTACTGTGTCGGCGCGCCACTGCTGTTTCACTTCCATATTACCTCCCTTTCTGTCACACAGCCGATCTTCACACTATGAAACACTGTACTGGATTGGATTATAAGGCTGATTAGTAAAAGACTGCTGTGCGCATGTGCGAAGTCAATGAAAACATTGTTAGCCTCGCAACGAGGTGTTTTACACGGCGCATCTCTAAGCCACTGTTCAATTTCTACCGTCAGGTTTCTACACAAAGACTGAGAGCGAGGACCTGTTAAGTAGAACTTGTTGCGTCCACACAATCGTAAAAGCATAGACGGGTAAAATAGTATATCAGATCGTTCTATGGTTACTCAGTCGCTCATGACAGAGCTGAACTGAAACACCAATTTCCCTTGATCCCAAACAGAATTATCACTGTTGAGCACCACTATAGAAAAATTATTCCAATTAGCGCTTTCAAGCTTCACAGCTCATCGTCAGATTTCCGATGTACTATCAGAATAATTTTTCTATAGTGGTGTGCAACAGTGAAAATTCTGTTTGTGATTACACCCGCTAATACAACTTTCTTAATTAAATACCCTTAATCCGTTAAAAATCAAATTTCCTTTGCTGTTATGAAGCGTAGAAACTGTTTATTGTGAATACTCTTCCCTCTGTTTGATAGTGTACCAGTAGTTCGCATAACTTTAATCCGTTACCCTTAATCCGTTAAAAATCAAATTTCCTTTGCTGTTACGAAGCGTAGAAACTGTTTATTGTGAATACTCTTCCCTCTGTTTGATAGTGTACCAGTAGTTCGCATAACTTTGTTACATAACCTATAGGCTATAGGTTTTCGCTGTGACGACATTTTAATTCTAATTATATCTTCGTTACATCTAATTCATACAAAATCCTGTACTGAACTGTTTGTCCTGTGTGTCCGTCCATAAACCTCGTTATTGGTAGAAGTTACATCTTTTAAATTTACCCCTGAACAAAAGCAGAAGCATATTCCCTGCTCTTGTGACGTGCCGTTCTCAAAGCTAGTTGTAGTCTACCATCTTTGATACTGTTAATAAATGTCTGAATTACAAACCGCGTTAATAGATTATCCGGTACTTCTAGATGTGGCAATCTAATCAACCTGAAGACTACACGGAATACCTTCGCCTCGCTTTCACCTGTGTGTGGTACAAAAATGTAATAACTTATGTCAAAAGTTACTTTGACGATCTTTCGGTAATAAGTCTGTAAAAAGTATATGGCATTTCTGTACACGTTTTTCACGTCAAAATCATATAGGTATATGATCAGAATGCGATAAAGTTCAAGGTAAACCTATGTTAAATGTGGACCTACTTTCCTTTGGAAAATAGGGAAACGAAACTGTATCTATATTACACTTTTTGAAGTGTAAGCAGTTTTCAAAATTATGACTTGTATTTGTATTGACTAACATTTCTATTGATTTGTTCATGTCACATATTCCTATGGATATTATAATAGGCCTATAATGTTGACAGTTATAGTTTTAGCAACATTGTCTTTGATGCATAAATATTGCCTTGTTTATATGTTGCAGTTATAATATTTGGTTGCATGTGGTCAACAGTCACCAGTCACTTACGCGTTAGAAAATATTTGGATGTGCATCGTTTTAAGTTTTGGTGGTCACACATAGGACTCAGTTTGTACTAAACCAAGTGACTGCGAAGCGGCCTGACAAATCCCGTGTCGGTAGTTTCCACGGAATAGGAAATATAATTCCGACCTCTGATCTACAGACTACAAACTAACTACCAGATTCTCTTTCTACCAAAGCGTTCGTTGAAATACTTTCTGAGTGAATTCAGCGAAATATGTTCTGTTACGAACTTATCTCGTATGTCCGTATGACTATTTTGACAGAACGACTGGTGAAACTTTCGTCAACCCTTCAGCTTATCGCTGAAATTTAAATAGAATTCTGATAATTAGATATTTATAAGAGAAAGTATGACTATGTTGCTTTTCTTATTGTGTCTTCAGTCCTACAACCTATAAATGTAGGTGCCTTGATGTCACTCAAATCAGAACTTTGTGACTGGAGTGTTAGGGTACCATCGGCTTCGTTTGGCCAGACTGTCATGTTGTCACTTGAACCCTACTATCAAACATTCTTTTTTATTTGTGTACGTTTTCGAATAATACAAAACAAGCAATAACAAATACGTACGTTTTAATTTTCATTAAACAGTTTTACAAAATAACATCCAAATAACATTACAAGTTCTAAATTTTAAATGTAAGATCCATTCGTATGATCGTAGGTAATATGTATGATCACACACACAAAAGGGCCGTATTTAAGACCTTTGATTCCCCCGGCCGTTCCTTGAAGTAAGGACACCATCCAAAACTTTTAGCGATGAAATCTTACAAGGATCTTAAAAATGAGAATTAACTTTTTTATGTTACAATATTTTCGTACTTTTGTATGGTAAACAATATTCTATTCCTCTTTCCATACACGACGCTACATTCAAACAATAAAAATATTTAAGGTACAGATATACTAGTACTTTTGTTTTAAAATTCCAATGCAAACTACGAAGGAATTAATATTTAAAAAAAATTTACTATCCAGTTAGTTTATTCAATCTTTCAGATACAATACGGTAGCTAAAAAATTCATATAAGCCTAAGCCTTATGGGCTTACTCTTACATTTTTTTGATGAAAAGTTCTCAGTTACATCATTAAAACCTAATTCTCTTAATAAATTGTTTCAAAGCTTAAAAAAGGCTTAAACCGTTAACGTGGTCTTGTTTCATAACACTTCTTAATTCACTTTTAAAAATTTCAGTTTTGGAAAGAGCTTACAACGGATGCTCTTAACACCGCCATTGATAAAAACAATCTCAGATTTTACGTTTGAAAAGGCTGTGAATAGTAGGCAGTTCCTCTTTAGTAATAGACGCAGGTGACAATAGACGTCATAAGAATTCTTTCCATAATTGTTATTAATGAAACATGTATTTGTGTTACATGTCTTTTACACTTTTTAATGTAGGCTTAGGCTATATGTTGTTGCTGTAGAACGTAAACAAAATGGAAACCTGTACTGATATTTGCAGATGTTCTTTAAATACGCAGAGGATAGACTACAATTATCATTCCGTGAACTAAACCGAATTGCATAGGCATGTAACTTAAAGATCTCCACTGATAAACTCAAGTTCACGGTACCTGTCGGTACGAACAAAGCAGCCCAACTGAACCAGCATTATTCACATTCTAAGTATTTGGGCTGTGATGTTAGCTGTGACTTTGCCAGAGACTTAAATAATAAACTCCGTAAATTTCAGGAAATATGCGGCACAATTTTGAGAATTTAAAAATCGAAAGATCTACAGAAAACGGAACTGAAATTGTGTATGGCTGTTCCAGGCTTAACGTATTGGGTATACTAAATAAGAAAGATGTCAGTCGCATACAAGCCATGGAAATGAAATGAAATGTCTGATCATCTACACTGAATAATCGGACAAATGCTCTAGGCTATATAGCCTATATTTTTCATTAATTATATATTTTCCGAGTGAAACTGTTTATCAGCTGCATTATTTATACAAACCTGAATTATTGTTACGTAATCACGCAAAAACCGTTGATAAGGACACTATAAAACTTTCATGACATACTGGATGTACTCCAATGTAGGACATTGAACAACAATTAACAAAATTGTATCCTAAACATATAAAAATCTTGTCTGCAGTATACAATATTCTACTGACACGCTATACCTAGTACTATCCTGAAATCTCGATCGCGGTCATGTAACTTTCTTTAGGCGTGTACGGTATTATACCGTTTTGTCTTAGTGATTTTTACATGATTTGGTAAAACCATAGCACTTACAATACTTCTAAATACTGTGAGTAAAACGCTAGTATACGCACTAAAAACATTTCAATAATTAGAAACCTATTATAATTTTAATTTGAAATCTATTAGCTTTAAAGAAAAAGATGTAAATCTAAGTACGTTTTCGCAACTGTTCGAATTCTTTCTTTCTCGATTAAAGCCTGTAGGCTAATTTGAAATGGCAAGATGACAGTTTTATGTTTGCGGAAAACAGAATAATAGTTAAACCCTCTACAGACTCAGGCTACAGAGAAAACAATGATGGCATTCACTCGTAGACTTTCGTGTTCGGAACTATAACAGTAACAACAGTTTTTTCAGGTCCAACAACAATGAGCAACAGATCCAGGTCCAGGTGTTTGAGGCACTAACCAAAGTCGTACCCCAATGGTCTCAGTGTCTGCCTGCGAACCCTCAGTGACGAACCCGGCGAACCCGATGACTCGTAGTTATCTCGGAACAAAGCACCAGTGGTCTTGCAATTGGGATCCTCCTTTTTATTAATTGTGGAGGGATGGGATAGATGCTGACTGAATCGCGCAGCGATTCGCAACGGCCGAAGCGTGGGAGTCTCAGGGGATCCCTCGCTTGGGAAGGCAGGATTTGCTTGCTCATAACGGGACGATGCACGTCCGCCGGCCCAGGAAAGTCCCGAGAGGCTGCCGTATGGAAATGATAGGTTACAGGAGAGATTAGAGGGGAAGGAGACGCTCACAGAAGGTGACACCTAAAGCAAGCGCAGCTTCCGGTCCATCTGTCGTTATGCTCCGGCACGGACTCAGTGTAGCTGAAGGATGGAAGGCGAAACTAAGCAATATCCAACCAGTCCATGGGCGAAACGTTTGGTCGTCTTAACAACACCAATAAAACGTGGTTATCAACCGAAAAATATGTTGATACAACTGATAAAAACATTAAACCATAATGTTGTTATTCATTATTCATGAGTTTTTTACCGTCACTATTTTTGTGGAAAATTGTTATACTTATATTTCCCTTTGTTTCAGGTCGGATTCACTACGGATCCACGTTTCTCTCGGTCGTCTGAATACTGCACTGAAGTAGCAAAAGTTTTGGCGGCACCAGTATTCCACGTCAACGCTGACGATGTAGAAGCCTGTTTATACGTTATGAAAGTAGCTACTGAATTCAGACTGAGATTCAAAACGTAAGTTGTTGGTATGTGAATAACATCGAATTCGGCTGTGTAAAACAATCGGGTTCAATTATTACTTCTAGTTTCGCATTAAGAAAGCAACTGACAGTCTACTGAATGTTAAAAAGACTACTTATGAAAGTTGTTTTTAATTAAAAAAAAGCTAAATATTAAATATATTTATATATCTTTCATCTTAGACAAGGAGATGACTTTTATTAATATCTCATTAAATAGTTAATTGTAGAAATCTGATTTGTAGTTAACTACGGTATATTAAGAGTAATTTTATACTCGTACATTACTAATATGTTACCAATGACTGAACGAATGTAGGTATATACTCGTCTGTTTATTCTCGCTCTCAGACCTTTACCTTGTACAAGGTTCCATTTCACCTGTCCTTCGAGCCATATGAAAAATGTTACAACGTATAGTGTTCAGATCTGTGTTAATAACCTGTATTTTACCTGCAGTTCTTGAAATATGCATAATTTGGAGGTGTCGATTTTTTGCCAACCGAATCTATCAACTTGCAAGTTTCGGCCGTATAGGAATAGTCAATTATTTGGGAATAGTCAATTTCACTAATTCTTTGAAACAATCTGCTTTCCATATGTTCGTTAATGTACTTTTAACGACAGCTAATCTTTAAATTTCTACAGTACAATCACGTTGCTAGATATTAGTTACCTAAGTGGGCAAATCATTTCTCTGCTTTGTTTGCCACTGCTTTGACAAAGTTGCTACTTCGCTGATATTTTTTAAATTTTATCGAGGTGATAGAATATTATGATTTTATGACACTGACCTTGAGAGATCTGTGGTCAAACCATACTGAAAATTCACTTTCTATTAGCCTATCCAATCTTGTCGTCATCTGTGTAGGTCTAATCTCATGCATTAGAAACCGCCTTATTCATTGTTTAACAGGAATTTGACTTATGCCTACTAAAATGTTTAACGGGTCAATACACAAATGAAGACAAAATATTTCTGTTGTTTAGATGCGCCGTCATCGATCTGGTGTGTTATAGACGACATGGACACAATGAAGCCGACGAACCTATGTTTACTCAGCCGATTATGTACAAGAAAATTGCCAATCATAAGCCCACTATGTACCTTTATGCAGAAAAGCTGATCCGTGAAAAGGTAAGTACCAATGTAATTATTAGGCCTAAGTTAGTTTATAGTTAATGTGATTGTACACATGCTTTTATTACATTCCAAGATACAGCATTAATCCTGGAAATGGCCTTTAAAGGTTTTTACTTGTAAACATCTTAATTTCCTTGACAACAGTGTCAATACTTCCCATAAAAATTTGTGCGCTTTTCCTATTCATGTTGAACCAATATGTTAGTTCTGTATTTTTTTTAAATGCCTCCCATGTTCAGTCAAAGAACTCCATGTGGTCTCTTTATTTCTACATAATAACGCAACACGCACTAAAAAGTTAGCTTTTGATTTAACTTTTTAGTTCAAATTTAAACACATCTGGTTTGAATTTGAACAATAGTTGTATGGGAATTCAACTAATTTTCTACTACACTTTTGATGACATCGTTAGTGAAACTTCAGTGATGCCAATAAATATTTCATGCGCATAATTACTAGACACCAAGACTAGACTATACAGAGGATAATGAAAAATATTCTGTTTGAATTTGGGAAGTATTACACGAAAGGTGTTGCCAGTATGTCATGAACCAGGGTGAAACCACTAGACAAAACCCGCATGGTGAATCGTATTGTATCGAATCGAATTGTATCGCTCTTCTCAACTTCACTAATGTTTGACAACACAAGTTGAGACTACCAGTTTACTACGTTCCATTAATTCTTCAGGCAAGACACTTTTAAAGTCCCCCCCTCCCCACAAAAACAAACAATGTCCATAAGCTTTTTGCAATAAAACGCCTATTGAAGACTTTTGTTTATGGCGGTGCTCTTTCGCTGTATCTATATAGATGATTCAAAGTTTCTGCTACAGTGGTAATATGTTTGAGGAACCCGTTTTACATACATTAAATGGTACGCTTAGTTTTACATATTCTTAACAGTTACTTACATTTGTGAAAAGTATTCCATATAGGATTACAGATAATATCTGTAGAAACACATATAAACTTAAAAGCTTGGACTAAATTATTTGTCATTTGGGCATATAAATCTAACTAAAAACCAGTGCAGTATTCGATATTGTTAGTATTTATCGTATTCATAATAATAAAAAAGCAATAATTATTGTCTGCTAACAAAAAAAAGTCAGTAGAGTTTAGAGTATAAATTAGTGGTCATTTACGTAAATTTTCTGTAACATTTTTGTTTTTAAGGTACATCAAAACCGTGATAACGACGAATGGTTATCTCCTTGGGGTACCTATCGTCTAACGTTAAAAATCATACGTACGAAGAATTTAAAAAAAAAACATATGTACTCTCAGCTTTAAAAAATAAAACGCATTAATTTAGTTTAAATAAACTTACTAGTTTATCACGATAACTAATTAATTAATGACGTATAGCATAACTTTTGAACGAGCGAAGACTCCACACAGATCCCTTTTGTTTCTGAGATTGATCCTCTATAAGTAGGGCGGGAGGCAAAAATGTGAGAGAAAAAGTTTTGAAAAATCGCAGAATACTTGCGGGGTAAAGAGAATTGTCTCAGAATTTAAATATAACGTTCAGTTTTAAAAATTTCAATATTTTAGAACACAAGGTCTCAAAAAAGGTTAAAAAATTTTAAAATATCGTATACATTCACACTGGGTGTCAGACTGAAGGGAATTTAACATAAATCCGAATGTAACGTCTACTTTGAAATTGTTTAACATTAGGGGCACTGCGGGTTAAAATGAAATGAAAAATATTAAAATTGTTGACGTCTATGTGAGACATTACGATATGATAAATTTTATTCAAATAAAAAATTGGTCTCTTTAATAATCTGACAAATTAATATCCCTTTCAAATTCCGGACCGCCTTCAAACGTTTGTAAGCTATGTTTGCAAAAAAACTTTACATATTGTTATCAGTTATATTGTCTTTATATAGGCGTATTAGGTATCTATATAAACATACATAAAATTAAAAGGCTTATGGTAATACGTATAATTAGGCATTATGGTAATTTATTTAACTTAAAACCAAAGCATTATTTCGAAATTTTTAGAGTTTGTTGTATTTTTGCTTTACAATTATCTGCTTGACAATTGTTATTTTACTAATAAAGATAGAGTAATTGTGGTTTTCATAATTTTTATGATATTTAAAGTATTATCTATTATTGAAATTTATCCAATAGGCTTAATAAATATATTTCGTTCAAAATAGTAAGCGAGTTCTGCAGCTCAGATTACTAGCTTATTAGTATACTAATCGAAAATCAGACGACACGAAAATAGAATAGTGGAATAATCTGTATGTTTGTTAAATATACATGTACCCGCATGTATATCGGCACAGTACAGCCGGGGAAAAATATCACTGAATTTCTTCAACTGTGAAAAAAATTAAAACTTTAGATGACACTCCTTCCTGCAATTATTATTTTGCCTCAAATTTTTCAGGTGGTAACAGAAAACGAAATGAAATCTATGATGGAAGAATACAAAAATATAATGAAACAAGGATTTAAAGAAGCAGATTCTATTAAAGTAACTGACTTAAGCGAGTGGCTTGATTCGCCCTGGAAGAAATTCTTCTCTGTGGGTATTTTATTAAAAATCTTAGTAAATAAATACTAAGTTATTTCTTTAATAATTAGTGTCGTATTATATGAATAATTAGTGTAATTTAATCTAGAAGATAATAGTTATATTTTAATTGTTTTTCAGTGACTCTTTTTCAAGTCAGAAACGACACTCAAAATAGAGAATTCGTTAAAATACAATAGACATTAGTTATTACCTAATTCTTGTGTTTCATGTCATTGTTTTTAGTTTAAGTTTTTTCGCTTAATGACTCAAGCACTGGATAGTTATTTACTTCTGGTCCCAATTTTATTACTTCACAATACGCTCTTTACAATATTACATTTACGTACTCATTTTGTTTTTATTTAATACTAAATATGTTAATACCGGCACCACATTCTATGAATATTTGCACCTCCAACATTCTACACCAAATTTACTCTTTCCATTAACATTATTTTTATAATTTGATTCATATATCTGTTCAACTCTGTATCCCTCAAAACAATTTGGGGAGCACAAGACTGTAATTTTGTATCCCTTATTTTGTGTCCTCTTGTTGTCTGACGTTCTCTCTCACGTTCTCTGTTTGGTTTCTTAATGGTTTTGTAAATAATCGTCTTAGTAGATGTGCTTTCATCAATAGCTAAGTAGCGCTAAAATATTTCTTCTCAGATACATTACTTCTCGGAAGCCCATGTACTGCCGGCACCTTGTAACTCCAAGCAAATTTCAATATGCTTAATGTAATCAGAAAGTTACATAAAAGTTGTTTTGTGTAAAAGTACTTTATCTAATAATCAATGGGATCTCCTCTAGCCTTGTAACATTGCTTAATCCAGTCAGGCATAGAGTGGATCAGCTTTCTACACCACGCGTGAGGTACAGACTGGCTATCTCAATTCCGTTCCATTTCTGGGCTTCTCAATTGGGTTGATATCTAGACTGCATGCTGGTCACGGAAGCATCTCAACATCTTGGGCATCGTACCATCTCCTGGTTGCCTTGCATCTGTGGAATGGGGCAACCTGATAATGTCCTGCTGCTGGATGTAACTTTCCCCGAGGAGCATCTGAGGAAAAGGAATCAACATTTCCTCCATAGTTTCACAGTGTTTGTCATTGTTCAATGCACCACTAACTACCTTACACTCTGCAGGCCCCTCAGATGTGATGTAATCCCAGATCATTACAGCGTCGCCACCTTTTCGGATTGTTAGACAAAAACAAATTATCTGTTTTTGTCCTGAGAACTCTGACCTTACGTCGAGGAGATAGCTCGTAAACGATGTTCGTCAAACGACAAAATGACATTCATCTGAGAAAATTACCTTCTTCCAAGCTTCTTCTTCTTTGGAGCCACCCTAAACGTTCTTTGCAAAACTGAAGTCACTGCTTTTTGTGATTATTATTTAGTAGAGGATTGCCGATTGCAAAATAGGAGTCTAGGCCTGCCTAATTCAATCTGTTGCATACAGCTCAGTTACATTAGTGTTATCACAAGAAGCCTTCGGTTACCTTAAGATACCCCTATAATTAACATTCCTGTTTTTTTTATAAAGCTGAAGCAAATTATCCAAACTCATTACTGGGCTTGATCGTTTGTTGAACACATGTTTAAGAGACCGAAAGAATATTAACTATCTGCCTTTATGATTTACGAGCCTTCATTACTCCAACTATTTACCACTTAATCCCATCCGAAACCGATTTTTCCCCTATTTTGTCTCTAACAACACAAGATGCATGCACCAACATCAAGAAGACAAAATTTCTTTTTTCGGATTATTGTCGTAATTTAAAAACGTTTAAGCCCCTTAAAATGTCAGTAACAATTTTTTAACATTTTATTAACTTCATTTATTTAAAAGAGATACATAAGTTGTCGTCTGTGGAAACAAAAAGTTATAGTTCTCCATTCAACCATTTTTGAACTACAATTTTTGTTTCTTAAAAATGTGCTTTTTTAGTATGTAAGCGTAAATCTTAAAAATAGCCGTATCTTCTGAACCTGTTGAGCCTTAGGAATTTTATTTTTATTAACATCTTTCATTTTCAATGTATTTGTAAAAAGTCTGATTATAGAAACAGAAAGTCTTGTAGAATAACTTTCTTTATTCTTGTAGAATAACTTTCTGGTTACAGAAAGTCTTGTTAATATAGAAACAAGTTTAAAACCAGCAGACAATCTAGTTGTTTTGTAGATGTGGTCTTAACAATTTTTTCTGACACCGTATTTATATTTCACTAGCTAGGACTGCGGAATTCGTACGTTTCTTATAGCTGTTGCATAATTCTGTCAGCTCAATGACCAGTCCAACTTCTTTTCAAAACCAGAAAAAGAGCGTAGTTATTCAAAAATAACTGTTACTTTCACGTTTACAAAAGCTTATTCTACATAGTGTGATAATAGGAAAAACGTAGTGTGTTCATTGAACCGGTAACTCACTAAAACTAGTGATGACATACCAAATAGTTGAGTTCCATCTTGTTTACTGTCGCTCTGCCTATAGTGACATCTTAAGTTCAGCGTTATCAATCATTTTCGTGTTTCCCCTATCCTATTGTATTAAGTGCATACATTCCTATTTGTTATTATAAGGCGGTTTACTATTTGGACACATAACGATCAAACCAGGTAATAAGTAGCCTTCTCTGTGTTAAAAACTATCAAATTAACTTGCAATATTTTCAATTTAATGTGTATGAAATATTTTTTTACAGCCGTAACTGTGGCTCATGATATCTGCAGTGGTACAGGTTAACCGCGAAAGTTGTTTTATTTTAAACATACGTCTACGTTTTTCGCATGATAGGTCCGAGACCAATTATATTAAGAGAATTCACACAGATCTTGTTGGATTGTAGCAACGTTTTCAACGTCTGACCCAAATAATCCTCTCAGATGTGCAGACTTATTATACTTTATATATTTTTGCAAATTTATTTTCAGAGAAACCTTTCTACAACTTTCCCTATTTTGCTCATTAATCACCTCTGCACTTCGACATCATTTTAGGGGAAACACTACATAAAAGCCTCAGAAATAAAGTACATAGTCCAACTACGTAAATCCCTCTGTTTTGCCATTCCAACATTCGGTCTGTTGCTGAATTCTGTGCTGTTATCGATAATTTGTGGAGTTTAATTTGAACTGTCGAGTTTTTATGTATTTCCGACAGTATACGCAAATCCTTTTTCTGTCTCATTTTCTCGTAATGTCTTTACTGGGTTGCTGTGTAGACTGAATAATAAGCATTATCGTATTCAATAACTGCAATTCAAAATTGTTTTCCAAATCCACTGCCAGCATTCGTGAATTTTATACACTACGGGTGACTTATTGTGCTGTTGTCGCTTCTAAATAATGTTTGACCGTTGACTGTATCAAGTCTATTAAGTAAGATTGAAAGGAGATAGGATTCAAAGGAAGTAAGCAGTGCGAATTTACACGTCTAGTGTACAGTATTAACCAGAAGGCTACGTTGAATCCTACGTTGAAGTAGGCTATGTATATCACAACTTTTAGGTCTACTGCTGTATCTAATGTTGATGTACATTTTACAGCCAGATGCAGACCCATTGAAAGTACCTAAAACAGCAGTATCCAAAGATTTGCTCATGAAGATTGGAAAAGCTACCAGTACTCCACCGTCAAATTTTGAAATACATCCGAAGCTAAAAACACTTTTGGAGAACAGAAGCAAACTGCTTTCATCGAATAAAGTTAACTGGGCAATGGCTGAAGCGATGGCTTTTGGATCTTTGTTATCGGTAACAGTTTAATTAATTTACTAATAGTAAGTAACTTATGAAAAGAACATAATATTAGTGCTACTGTAACTGCATATATGTCTGTAATTGTGTTATGGCTTCACCTTGCACCTTATTTGGTGTCGAGGAAATTTTGAGTTTGTTATTACGTCTATAGGTATAACAGTAGTAAGTTACTTTTACGTAACATATAAATGTTACGTTTACTATTACGTCTACTAAGTATAACACCAACTTCATAAGCTAACTATAGGTTTAAAAAATGTACGAAATTATTTTGAGCAAACAAAATTACTTTTAACAGTAGAATTGAAGCTTGTGCATGTAACTAATAACCGAATGCGAACAACCATTATCTAAATGAAGTATCAGTTTTTGATGCATATAAGTCTATGTTTAAAATAATGCATACCTTAACACAACGAATTATTGTTGTCTTAACACTACAACAATCTATCCAAACCTTAAAGCAAGAGAAGATTTTTACAAGTTAGCTATTACGTGTTAACTCTTTATAAAATAAGACAGTCTTCACTTAGTGTTTCGAAATTTTTAAATAATTAAATTTAAATAATAGAGAACGTATACATTATTAATATAAAAATTATTTCTGTTTATAATTACTTCATACTTTATACAATACTTTCACAATACTTTCGTTAAGATCTTCAATCACACAATGCCAATCCTCTCAGTATTACTTTAGAAACCTTATATTCATCATTCTCACGTCGTTCTAGCAACATTTAAAGTTCATACTGTACGCTGATGAAGTAACAGGACAATTGTTGTTATAAAATTGCACGTAAAATTAATGTTCACATTTTTAAGTTCAATTAATAGCACGCTATCATCTGAAACTAATCAAGCACTTTGTAAATTAATAAAGAGTTTAATAAATTTTAATTAACAGAAAAAAACCTGTGTCGATGATTACAGGAGGGACTCCATATTCGTTTGAGCGGGCAAGACGTGCAACGAGGTACTCTCAGCCATCGACATCATGTTTATCATCATCAGTCACAAGATAAAGTGATGTATAACCCTCTAGCAAATCTGTTTCCTGGAAAAGGGGTCTACACAGTGTGTAACAGTTCTCTTTCTGAGCTCGGCGTGTTAGGATTTGAGCTTGGCTACAGCATGGTCTCTCCGTTCACGTTAGTGCTATGGGAAGCCCAGTTCGGAGATTTCAACAATTGTGCCCAATGTATAATCGATCAGTTCATCGCGTCCGGAGAAGCTAAGTGGGGACGACAAGCTGGAGTGACGATGTTACTGCCTCACGGCCTGGACGGTAAATACTATCGTACTGTCACGCACAGTACTTTACTCTAACATGTTAATCTTATAAGCGCTTTCGAAAATACATGACATGTGTACATGTTTGTGCAATATCGTATAGCATACATATGTGCAATCAAAAAATGTATCTAAATCATATTGTGTAGACTAAATTCATAAAGTTAGGTGTGTAGACTAAATCTATAAAGATAAAATATCTTCTTTAAAGAGTGTAGACAAATGAAGGCAACGACGATATTACGAGAATCACATTGCCTCGTTATCTTCAAATAGTGGAATAAATTCCACACCAGACAAATTGATACTTACAAAATTGATTCTTAGCCTTTTTGTGAAAGAATATCGCTCATATTACTACATTTGTCTTAGTTGTACGTATAATTATTCAATACGCACTACACACAACCGATAATAAAAGTCATCAAATGATATTAAATTTGCAATAGTCCTCAACACAAATAAGCAATTAAGTATAGTACTACTTATACTGTCTAATAACATGTACAAAATCAATTAATTCACTAAACTCAACTTTCCAATATTCAACTGGCCGGCCGGTGTAACCACAGTTATTTGTTGTCGGCCAAGATCCTCTATGTGGCGTAATGACGACAAGAAAGTAGGCTACATCAGTCGGGCAATCTTCACCCAGTACACACAACAGTGTACAGTATGTCCTGTAAAAGTTACAGTGTGATAATTATGACATGGTGTTAATTCTGTCCTCAGCAGCTATTAATATTTTACTGATAATAATTGAATAGAATTGATATATTCAAGGTAATAAAGTTATCAGCAATAAGAAATGTAAATTATCCTTTTTTTTTAATAGGTATGGGGCCGGAGCATTCAAGCTGTCGACCAGAAAGGTTCCTTCTGATGGCTAACGACAACGACGAAACTGTTGAATTGAATATGCCCAAGCAGCTGAAGGACGCTAATTGGTTTGTGGCCAATTTAACCACTCCGGCCAACTATTTTCATATACTGAGACGTCAAATGAAACTTAATTATAGAAAACCTCTTATCATGTTGTCACCAAAAGTGCTTCTCTTTCATGAAGAGTGTGTGTCTCCACTCGACGACATGACCGGTGATTCAACGTGAGTTACCATCTTATTACACTGAACAACCTGTAGATTACTATTTTGTTGTTTCTACTGAACATTCAAACGTTCATTAATTTCTCATTTGTAACAAATATAAATCTTTTAAGCATGCGCGCGCGCTTGTGTACGTAAGTTCAGTTTTTGTTAGGTACATATGTAGGCCTAAATGTGTGTGCGTGCGCGCGCGCGCCTGTAGGTCTGTAATAATAAGAAATTAATATTTCCAGGTTTCATCCTTATATACCCGACAAAGGTATACAAAATAAGCAAGCTGTGAAAAAAGTGTTTATTTGCTGCGGAAAAGTGTATTACTTGTTGACGAAGAAGCGTAGAGAAATGAATTTAGACAAGCAGATAGCAATCGTGCGAATGGAACAATTGTTTCCGTTCCCTTATGCCGACTTTATAGAAGATATGAAGGGTTATGGTAATGCTAAAATATGTTGGGTTCAAGAAGAACACAAAAATCAGGTAAGCTCTTCTGGAATCATATGTTACTGATATTCTCTATAAAACTATAGACAAAATCTACTCCCAATCGTATATTAAGCAAATGACTGATACGTAATAAATATAGTATCTATTATATTGTCGGGGTAATTTCAATAGTTAGGACGCCAATTTAATCTGGTTAACTATGTAAAGTGTTTTGATGACGGCCCTAGTATAATGACAGCCCTTCACAACGACAATGAATACGGTAAACGTTGTGAAGATTAACGGCAGGAACTATACATTTACATAAACATATACACCTACATTTATCAAGAGATTTTCGATACTCTTCAAGATAGGACTTAAAACTTTCTATGATTCGACATGGTAAAAAAAGAACAGAACAGAACAGAACCAAGAAATGATTGGTCGACCGTCGCAATTAACCTCAAACTGTGTTATATTATTGACAATTGTTATTCCAGTGATTTGAAATTTGTAAAATATAGTCTACTTGTTTAAATAATCTTAAACTATGAAACAGACATTGACTTTTATTTTAAAAACGATTAACAGCGGTAACTTTCAATTTGTAATTTATACATTTTTACTGGTATGACCAGTCCCTATAATTATGCAGCAAAGCCTGAAGTATAGACTAGGTTTAGAGTAGCTTCTGTTTCGAACCCATTTTCATAAAAACATTTGCGACGGAGACTCAAACGTTAGAATTCATTGACGTTTGTGGGGAATTGATCTGAACTATTAACTGTGTTAAACAGTCAGAAACAATCACGGACGATGGAAGAGCATTCACTTTCGTTTGAGCAAATTTAGGATAACATTACATTTTTATGTAACCTCAGTACAGGCTTTACTTAGTAAACGAATACGCAGGACAATAATATGAATTGTACGGAAGATACCGCGGTGAAAAGAAAATAGTAGTAGGCCTACTCTAATAATACTCTATGTTAAGCGTACATTCATGAAACTGTGTTTCGTGAACATTATTTTCATAGGTAAGTTCAGTATTTACATCACGGAAAAAGATGAGTTTCTCAAGGAATTGACAATTTAGTGTTAATATCACACTGTTAATTTACTAAGATCAATAGGCATGCAACATTTGTGATTTATCGGGACACAAAAAACGAATCAGTTTAAGACCCTCTGATGTATTAATCCCAGATCTCACTAAATGTTTTCATGTCAGTTAATTACATTGGCTATAAGTGTATTTATGTAAGTGAAAGTAAACTGTCAGCTATGTCTTATTGTTTATTAGGGGTGCTGGATTCACGTGCAACCACGCATTTTGAGTGCGCTACCAAAATTGAAGAAGGTTTGGTATTATGGAAGAGCTGCAGCATCCGCTCCGGCGACGGGCAGTAAGATTATTTATGATAAAGAAATGTCTGACATTTACAAATGTTTTACTGATTAATCAAAATCCTCTCGTCTTTTGAAAATTATTGTACTGTTTAAGGTATTACGTACTTGTTTTGTCCGAAATTATATGTTTGTTATTATAATTATATACATAACCAGAAAAATATCGAATACATTATATATACATTGACTATGTGCATTTTTATTTCTTTTAGAATTATAGAATTATTTTCCACAAATATATACATATATATAAGAATGGCGTAAACAAACATTGACCATTTTTTGGCTCTTGAATATTTCAAGTATTCTTATGAATTTTAGACAGTAGACAGCACGACTGCCTCAGGGTCTCTTGGTACAATGGATGCGTTTGCAGCAATGAGGATGATTTTGCTGTAAAAAAAAAAAACAATAAAAAAAGCCTTTGTCAGTTTTTCCAAAATTTAACGTGACGCCTCTCAAATTGTCAGGAATTACCTTAACTTTAATTTTGTATCCTTGATTAATATTGGTAAAATTTACGTTTTTAAATGCATTTCAAAAACAAGGTTTTGGTTCCTTAAGCCCTTATTTTGAGGATGTTGTCCCAAGAATTTTCGTGTTTCGTCCACGTTAAAGTACATTATGTTCGATGTGCGTCTTTAAGGAAACCTTTTATTTTTTCGAATCATCCTTAATTTACCTAGAAAATAGTTTACTTTATACATTGAGAAATAAAAACGCGCGCGCGCACACACACACACACACACACACACATACCTTATTTACGGACAGTATAAAACATTATTTCACCGGTAGCGACATCCGCAGGATGCTACTTTCTCATACTGAAGTAAAACCCTGTAATAGAGTACGATTTAGCTCGCCAAAAAATTGAATATAAAGTACAATATTTGTAGTTATTTTTCTTCTCTATTGTATTTACTCTATATACTGTATTTATATGTATATATATTACTGTATTTACTTCTTTATAAATATTTACTCTAGATAAATCGATGCGTCATTAGCTCAGACTACACTAGCTATGAGTTAAAATGGGTTAGAAGCGGGTTGCAAGTTAGTTTTCGAAAATATCAATCTATTAATTATAACCGTGAAGAAAAATCCCTCCAATCAATTACTTCCTTGTGCAACTCTATAATTTGACTGCACTAACAAGTAAGAATGTCAGTTGACCGCTTAACACACACTTTCATTTGTTTAAAAAGTTTAATTTCGCTAATTTTTTTACATTAAACTTACATTCATATTCTCATATTCAACACAAAACTTTTAATGTTCATTAGATGAAGAGTTTCTAATAACATGTCTATAGGCGTTATTGTTGGACGCTAATAACAAGTGTCGTATGATATATCCATCACGATGTCTATCTGCGCTCAAAACACACACACACACACACACACACACACACACACACACACACACACACACACACACACACACACACACACACACACACACACACACACACACACACACACACACACACACACACACACACACACACACACACACACACACACACACACACACACACACACACACACACACACACACACACACACACACACACACACACACACACACACGTACACACGTAAACGTACACACAGAAGTGAGATGTTCCATTTACAATTCACACCGAGTACGCTCACGTCAGGTTATCGGCAGTCTTCTTTAACTTTAAGTGTAGTAGAAGTTGCTTAAGTGTGTAGATCTCTTCTCTCAAAGTGAGATTCTCTGAAGTCAGGATTGCATTTTCATGTTCCAGCTGCATCGCACGAAACGCTACCTGCCAAAAAATAATGATCACAATTGGTTTTAATAATTTCGAAGAGAAAAAAAATGGTATATTGCATCAAGATATATTTTATACGCGTGTTTTACACTGAAAAATGGGGAAATTATGGGAACAGAAATTACAACTGGACTGGATGATTATAAATATATTATACTTTTTTAGGAAGACAGAAGTAGGCCTACATGTAGGCCTACGTTTTAGGATCTGCTGCAACTAAGTTTATCCATTACGAATTTTGCATGAAAGATTATAAACAATGTACTGGAATACATTATTACAATTTTTCGGGCTGTTATATTATTTATCAATATAACAATATAACTTACGTTCATTTATCAATGTACTGGTATTATCTAACTTATAAGAAAATTTGTAAGCCTACTACGAATTTAAATATTATTGTCAACGTATAACAATATTATTATTTGATGATAAGCGAAGTTTACAAAATCCTAGTACATTATGGTATGATAAATAAACGAATTTCTGAAAAAAGTTAGACGTATCATGTAGGCTATATGATTTAAAGTAAAATGTTATGTACATTAAATTATAGCATGTTATCGCTGTAATTAGTTAATTAGTTACGTTTGTAATGTTAGAAGAAATTTAATTTGAATAAAGGAACATTGACTGACATGTCAATATCACCATATATAATAGCAGTCACACAGATGTAAGTTTACCATTGAGAAATCAATGTTACTATTTCAGTGACCGAAGTTACGGTGAAATAGATTTATTACAAAAATTATAAGTGAAATATAATTCGGTAAACTGCTAGAGAATACAATTCTGAATTGATGTAAAATACGAAGTTTATAAGTCGCTAAACATTAATAAACTGATATGAAGTAAACAATTTATTGTAACGATAGAACTAATAGTCCTATATGTTTTCCTACTAACCAAAGAAGGGGACTTAACTATTAACCTAAAAACCTAATGTACCAGAACATTACTAAACTAGGGTAATGGTATTCTTGCTTATAGTATATTACACTTTTCAGGTTATGTTTACATTTTAAACTGATAAAAATAATAATTATATACTTTTATTTAACAGAATAATACACTTCATTGTTAGTTAAACATTATTTGTTACAATTTTGGATAGATACAATATTTAACGACCAGACCGCGTCAGTTACTAGGTATTAATTTTATTTTAGTAATTAATTCATTTTTCACATATTGTATTGATCATAATAAAAATAATTAAGAAGTAAAAGCTACAGATTTATCGTCCCTTTAAGAACCTCCTATAATGGCCCTATAAAAGAGAAGATGTCAATAAAAGTCTTCAAAAATTCAAAATTTTCTAATTTTTTCCTTATTCTTCATGTTTTTCTGATTCAGAATATGTATAGTTTATATACGAAGTAACACTCGAACGCAACTAAAAAAAATTATTCATTCGTCCACGATAATTTCTTCTGCACGACCTCACCAAATGCTTAACCAGGAGTTAAGTTTTGGGTGAATGATGATGGTGACTCTAACAGTTACTCTTTAGCGTGTGAAACGCTATGATAATGATGTGACCATACAAAATTTAGAGTGTACAGATCACATACAAAAAAGGCTGCCGTTTAAATTGCGACGATTGGAAAATAAAATGAAGGGGATCAAGGTAGCGGATGGAAAGCTTGTTGGTGGGAAAGGTAGGTTAACCGATGTAGAAATTGATAAACTTTGCCTTCGAAGGAAATTCGAAGGAATGCAGGGGATACTGAGAAAATGCGTAAAGAAATATGGCCAATTTACAAGCAGAAGGTATCCAATGAAGAACCTCTCATGGGCTTTTCCACAAGGTGAAGAGAGCTGGTGAAAATTTAATAAGCTTGCTGCACTTTGAGAAGTGTATGATCGCAATTCCTTGCCAGTCTGTGTAATGGAAGCCATAAAGCCAATATTTAAAAGCTCTTTCAAATAAAGCTTTACTCTGTAAGTGCAGGCGCATGAACAACGTCATTTGGGTAAGAGTACCGAAGATAACTTTGTGGGGTTGAACATAGATAACATAGAGGTCCTAGACGCAGTGATCACTTTTAATGAAGGAGTTATGAGGAGAGCAAAAGTGCTACATGAAGTGGGATTAACATCAGGGTTTACAGCTATTTATGTTTTTTTTTCAAAGTGACAATCTCCGTATAAAAAGTGGAAAAGCCACTCTTTTAATAACAAATGAAGCAAAGCAGACAAGAAGAGCCCAAAAAAGAAAGAAGGAAGAAGAAGAAGCAGGGTATAACGCATCCTATGGCCCTGGGAAATTTTAGTAAGGTAAAAATATATATTTTTTGTTTTTTTAATTTTCCGGAAATTGTGTTTTCTGAATATTTTAGTAACATTTTCTCCTAAAATAGTAAAGACAGAACAATGAAACTCTGTATTCGTGTTTAGGGATAAGTAAGTGGCATTGAGTACCAGAATAAAAAAATAAGGTTCATAAATAAAGAAATTTTTAGCTTAAGTATTTTTTGTGTGAATATAATAATTTCTAGATTAGATGATTTATAGATAATCTAATCATATTGCTACCCATTTTACCAATAAATATACAGAGAGTATATGGTAAAAATTTGGTTAAGAATCTCATTCCAGTACTGATTAGTACATGATTACATGGATTAGTACCGAGTTCCTTAATATTACATGTTTTTTTTTGTGTGGGAATAGCGTCAGTGGCATCTCTCCTTAATATTTTTATTCTGGTAATAATGATACTTTATGAGAGGATAATACTTATTATTAGGGAACGGATTTTCATGTAAAATAAAAAGCCAAATATGTACATATATATGTAATTATTTTTTCACAAATATGTAACAAAAAATTAGAAACATTTAAGAAAAAAAAGCCTGAAAGTTGCTGAAAATAAAAAAGATGCATATTTAAGAAAAAAAGCACAAAAGTTACTAAAAAAATTAACATTTAAAATGTTAATTTTAAATGTTAATATTAATATATAACATTCACATAATAATATATATTAATACATACTAATCACATGTATTTTAAATTTTCAAATGTGAAATGTCGCCGATCAGGTCTAAGAATAATTTTGTATCGGCTGAAAGAACGTTCTACATCTACCGATGTAATAGGAACATATTTGAAAGAAGCTATGTCCATTGGAGTCAAATCGATATCAAATTGTCCGTTGACCTCATTTCCGGCATGGATGTCTGCGATGAGTTTCACATCCTTCCACCCAGGGTTTTTCTCCAGACAGTCATTCATTTTTTTCTTTATTTGATTTCCATTTTCGCCCTTTGTTTCTTCTAACGTTTTGATTGCATCCTTGACAATAAAAACGCTGTCCACTAATGATATGTTCTGAGGCTCCAGTTTTGTTATTGTAAGAGCTAAAAAAACAGCGTTTGAAGAAATATAGGCCAAATCGTTCTTCAAGCTATGTTTATCCATTAAATATGTCGCTATTGTATTGCTTTAGCTGAATCAGGATCAAGTTTAGAAACAACGTCTTTTATTTCATTAAAATTGTCACAATAATACTGGGCCGCTTCCAACCAAGTGCCCCATCGTGTAATTACTGGTTGAGGGGGTAAACATAATTCTGGATAATTTTGCTTTAAAACTGCAACTCGGCTTGGAGCTTTTAAAAATATTTTTTTATCAGTTGATATCAGGGTACATCGATCTCACAGTTTCAGCAACTCTATGCATTGCATGGGCCTAGCAGGTTAGATGTATCATTTTTGGGTAAAACACCCTCAGTGCATTACCCACTTTCACCATGTAAGGTGCAGCGTCCGACAAAAATAGTGTAAAACTTTGTCATGTAAGACACCATTTGGCCAAAGAAGACCCATGGAGTCATTAAAAAATCGTGATATGGTTGCATGGTTACATTTTTCCAAAACTTCACAATTTAAGAGAAATGGTGTTGACGGTGTGTCAGAGCATAGTTTTCCAACAATTATATTTGCAATATATCTGCCTTCAACATCTGTCGTTTCATCAATCGAAACCCAAACAGTCCCAGTTTTAATGTTATCTCGAATTTTATTAAGAGTTTCCATGTAAATATCTTTTAAATAGGGTTTTCTCAGTGTGCTATCATCAGGCATTTTTTTATTAATAAAGTTTTCTAAAAAGCTCTTGAAATCAGGATTGTTGATTTTGTGAATTGGTATATCTGCTCTGATTAAAGCTCGGCACAGATCTGTATTAAAAGTTGACTTACCACTTCCTGTGGAATCAGTGGAAGAAACTGTTATAGAAGTTTGTTTCAGCCTTGATTTTATCTCTTTGTTCTCCTTGTGCTTCGCGGTAGCGATATGTTGTGTCACTTGAAACCGTTGCGATACGGAAACCAGCTTCTCACAACACGAACAGTACAAAAGATTTGCATCACTTACAAATGTTTCGTTCGGAAACTCGCGGAGGTATTTGTCCACTAGGTCTCTTGATTTTGCTGCTGTTTTTGGCATGTTGTAGCTGTAGCCGAATGAGGTTACACTTAACGAGCTAAACAGTAACTGAACTGAAGGGAGTCAGTGAAGGGAAGGGGAAGGGACAAGAGTGATCGTGAGATAGAAATGGAAAAGTAAAGAGAGGGAAATTTCTGGAAATCAGAAATGACTCACTCCGACTGGTAGAACTGAAAAACACGTGCCACTTTTACAAAGACGTTTCGCGGAATCTCAAAGGACGGGCAGTTCAAAGAATGAGTAGATCACGGGTAAACAACAGAAGTATTTTATTGTTTTACTGGTTAAATAATATCTTTCTCAAAACTCATAAGTTCGACTTTTTGAGGTTTGTAATTCCACATAAACTGTAAATACGTATGCATTTCTAGTAAAAAAAAATGTATAATACAATAAAAACAATGAAATATGTAACAAAAAACAGTGATAGGGCGAATATGTAAAAACATGTATTTATACTAGAAATATGTAAAATAAAAATGGGTTTAAATGATTCAGAATGCCATAAAACGTCTAAATCGAGCTTTTAAATGGCAATCCTTAGCTCAGAAAAAAATATGTAAATACATATAAATCTGTTCCCTACTTATTATTTAACAGCCTGGGAGATTTTCAAAGCAATTACCTGATCCTCCCTGAGCCTGCGCGCGTCTCTAGACTTCTTAGCCGCTTGATTATTACGCTTTCTTCGTTCGAAATATTTTTCGTCCTTTTGCTCAGTTGGTATTGGTTTCTTTTCCCCTCTGGGTTTACGAATAGCAGAGAGCAGATTTTGTCGGGGAAAAATGATCTGACCTACATAATCAAAATAAAACAATCATTACATGATTCGAGAAATTCTATCGTGTCTATTCGTGCTGCTTTCATAATGAATGTTTTCACGAAACTTCTTATGTTTATGTGACTTGTGTAGAACTTGTGTTCAGAGGCTTATCTAGAATTTGGGCTTGGAGGATACGAGGTCGGGTCGGCTACCTTAACAATACCCTTTTTTTATTAAACACCGGTTAAAAGTTACTTAACTGTGTCATAAAACGTCAATATTTTAGTTGGAAAACAACATAAGTTAAGAAAAAAAACTTACTTAAATAATCATAGGCCTAATTTTCAAATCAATTTTATCCCAGTCATATTAGATTATGAGCTCATGTTAAATTGAAATAGGAAGAGACCTTTTTTAATCAAATATTTACATATAGGACATTATTTTACGAAACTCTTCACCCCTCAGCACAGTATCAAACCACCCCAAAACAACCCCTACATTTCGGAAAATTGGGTTTTTAATTATAACTTTTAAACGATCCGTGTATTGTGAAAGTAAAAAATACGAACGTAAAGTAGAGAAAATTTCAGATAAAAATGTCCTTATAGCTTTTTTTTACAAAACTGAAAAATTTTTTGAAAAAATTATTGAAACATAAGTAGGCCTAAATTTTTTCGCTGGGAAAGCGAGGGAGAAGCTAGATCGCACAACAAAAATTTCAAACGGCGCGGAACCAGTTATTCACTTGTAGTTTTATAACTAATTGTCGAATTGAAAAAAAGTAAAAGTTATTGTTTAGAGATTAAATGTACTATGCACCTGTGTAGTTCTTTATCTTAATAAGCTATTTTTTTAATTGAAATATTATGTACTCTATGTATACGTAATAACTCCGAAAAGTCGTTCCTCGTTGCTACGCCTAGGCCTATGTTTTTGTCCCAATCGACTTTCACCAGAGCTCACACTGAATTTCGATTGGTCATTTTTTCTGTTGTCTTCTACAACTTCAGTCGAGCGTACTGCATTTGAGCTTCTGTTTACAAAGGACTGAGAGTTTAATATTATAATGATTGAGAGTTTAATATCAAAATGAATATTGATTGTGATATTCAAAGTGAGTTAGAAAACGACTCCGAGACAGTTCTTTATCTTTAATAGTGACGATAATGGGTAACAAACTACATTTACGTTTTATGAAAAAAATATCTGTATGGAGAACCATACATGACTTCCATGTTCTAAGATTAAATTTAAAATCATGTTCGAAATGAAATATTTCCATAGAAACTACTTCTTTCTACTTATTGCTTCAGCCTTAACCACAGTACTGTGGTCACTAACGTATACCACCTCACGTTTTCGCACTCGATTTTCACTGATGATGGCAGTCGATGGCACTGCCGAAAAGTCTGGTTTTGCAGAAAACATTGGACTACGGCTAAACAGCCAGGGAAGGAATTTTAACAAAAAACTACTTTGTTGCCGATAACGTAGTACACATATAAAAAATTCTCCCCTCCCTCTTCAACTATAATTTTCATTAATAGAAAATTACCCCCACCCTGTTCACCTAACCTCTTAATTTATAGATATTTCATCTACGTTTCTACAGTGGATTATTATGAGCTTCTTATCAGGATACTTTATTTATCAAAATTAAGTAATTTACTCTTGTTAAAACATAAAACGTTGCTGGTAAACTACCCATTTTCCCTAACCGATCTTCAACAAAATCAACAGACCTTGAATCCTCTTTAATTCAAAAAGGTATGCAAAAAAGTAGTTGATTCTGTTTGAATTTACGACAGTTATCGTTCGTCATAGAAAAATTTACCCTTGTTAAAACATAAAATGTTGCAGGTAACCTACCCCTTTCCCTTAACCGATCTTCACCAGCTCCAAGAGGTCTTGAGAACTCTACAATTCAGGGCTGTATGCAAAACATTATGTGATTCTGTTTGAATTTGCGGCTGTTATCGTTTGCCATAGAAAAAAATTACCCTTTATAAAAAAAAGTTACAGGTAAACTACCCCTTTCCCTTAACCGATCTTCACCAACAAAAGAGGTCTTGAGTACTCTACAATTCAGGACTTCATGCAAAAAAATATTTGTTTCTGTTTGAATTTGCGGCTCTTATCGTTTGCCATAGAAAATACCCTTGTTAAAACATAAAACGTTGTTGGTAAACTACCCTTTTCCCTTAACCGATCTTTAACAAAATCACCAGACCTTGAGTTCTGTATAATTCAAAAAGGTATGCAAAAAAGTAGTTGATTCTGTTTGAATTTGCGGCTGTTATCGTTTGCCATAGAAAAATATTACCACTGATAAAAAAAACGTTGCTGGTAAACTACCCCTTTCCCTCAACCGATCTTCACCAAAAACAATAGGTCTTGAGTACTTTACAAATCAGAGCTGTATGCAAAAATTTATTTGATTCTGTTTGAATTTGGGGCAGTTATCGTTTGCCATAGAAAATACCCTTGTTAAAACATAAAACGTTGCAGGTAAACTACCCCTTTCCCTTAACCGATCTTAACCAAAAACAATAGGTCTTGAGAACTCTATAATTCAGGACTGTATGCAAAACATTATTTGATTCTGTTTGAATTTGCGGCTGTTATCGTTTTCCATAGGAAAAAAATACCCTTGATTAAAAAAAAAAGGTTGCAGGTAAACTACCCCTTTCCTAAACCGATCTTCACCAAAAACAATAGGTCTTGAGGACTCTACAAATAAGGGCTGTATGCAAAAACTTATTTGATTCTGTTTAAATTTGCGGCTGTTATCGTTTGCCATAGAAAAAAATCCACACACACACACACACACACACACACACACACACACACACACACACACACACACACACACACACACACACACACACACACACACACACACACACACACACACACACATTTCGAAAATTAACTTTTTTTCATGTTTTGAGTGTAGTACAATCAGAATCTGCAATAATCTCGAACACGATTTTTTTTGCCATCACCATACTTCCATTTCCTTAAGGAACATGGAAGTAATAAGCGCATAAGAAAATAATTGTTACTGGCAAATAAAAATTATGAAATAAATGCGGGGAAGAGATTACTTCATTTTTATCTGTGTGTTTTCAACAAAATGAAATCAGTCATTAATGATACAGTTCAATAACGATACTAGTTGAAAACAGTAAATT